>CM034531.1:11529404-11711913 GCA_020002185.1 Paraescarpia echinospica
CATATATATCTTGATCTTTATTTATTATTGTGTTCATTTAGAATGTTATGATCGAACTTAAAAGGTAGTGAAGGCACAATGAAAGGAGTGCAGATTAACGCAGAAGAACACATGAAATAGAAATGCAGTGTGTTCCCAAAGCCCCGGCGACCGGCGGGATCGCAGACAACAGCTAATCAGTCCGCCAGCTACTGAATCAACCCCATATAATTATGTTCTCTTGTTTTTGAGGCAAAAGAATGGCTCAATTTGACAAAATCCACAAAAAAATAAGCCGGCCCAGATATTGACGACCCGAGTGTGCTTGACCACTGCCTGAGATGGTCGAAAGTACACTCCCACTAACTGCATGTTACGAACGGCTTGCGTTGATTTCCACAGGCACCATCACATGGAGTCTGCGACAATAACTATATGCCTTATAGGCCTATTTCTAACACATATTTCCCAAATACTAGAAAAGGTTGTAGCAAGTCGTCTAATGTCTCACATTAGTACAAATATAGATGGTTTTATTCAACAGAGACTGCCCTCTTAAAGGTTCACAATGATATCAACTTGAACGTTAATAATGGTAAATTGACTGCATTTACCTTACTGGATCTCTCTGCCGCTTTTGACACGATTGATCATAACATTCTAAATGAACACCTATTAAAGTGGTACGGCATATCTGGCACAGCTCTAAGCTGGTTTTCTTTATACCTAACTGATAGACAATCTATAGACAATCCATCAAGGCTGCAACGTCCGGAAATGGATAAGCAAAACCCCCCCCAAAAATTGATAGATACCAAACCATAAAGATTGTGAACTGCGTTTCGACTGCACTGCCAACTTTATTTGGTGTTCCCCAGGCACTAAACTCTGTTATACAAAGACATAACTTGGATCATCATCTTTATGCTGATGATACTCAGATCTACATTTCGTTGGCTACCCCGGATACAAATCACTCCATTAACCAATTTAGTGATTGCCTCCAAGATATCTTCCACTGGATGACTGAGAGCAAATTGAAATTAAATAAAACTGAATTTTGATTGGTACTCCAATGCAGTGTAGTAAACATGATGGTTTTTATTTATTTTGAATCAGCATATCATGCTGGCAACCTTGGTGTGGAATCTAGGAGTGGTCTTTGATAGTAACTTCAATTTCCAACAACACATATCTCAAAAGTGTCGCTGCTAGTTTTATCATATTGGTGATCTTCAGTGTATTCGCCAGTATATGTCATTTTCTGTTGCTACATAAACCTATTGCAACAGCGCTTGTTAGCAGCAGACTTGACTATTGCAATTCCCTCCTTTATAATATCGATAGCAAGAATATCACAAAACTTCAATGTGTCCAAAATTGTCTGGCAAGGGTAGTTACAAGATCTCCTCATTTTTCTCACTCTGTACCACTTTGCATTGGCTTCCTGTACGATATCGTATAATATTTAAGATCTGTACCGTTACATACCAGGCACTGTCCAGTAAGCAACCATCTTATTTGCACTCACTGCTTACTCCTGTAAGAAAACCTATCCAGCTTCGATCATCTAGTTCTGACCTAATTTTTGTTCCTAGCATCAACACTAACATTGGAACTAGGGCTTTTTCTGTTGCTGCACCAACTCTTTGGAATATGCTCCCTCTTAGTGTTAGATCAGTTGAAAATATTACAAAATTCCGTCGTCATTTAAAAACTTATCTTTACAACATTGCTTATCCACTGTAGCTCCCTAGCGCCTTGACCCATCTGTTGACAACAGGAATGAGAACAGAGGAAGAATAAAATCACTGGAAATCACAGAGTAAGCACAGCGACCCAATTCACAGGGGGTATGGGGATTTTGAATTTGTGCACAGGATGTGCTGCAGACCAGCTGCCATAATGTTAGGCCACTAGAGGGACTGTGTGATCGAGGCTGGTGGTATATTATAGGTCAGTCATATGAGCCCGTATCTCCGGGACCCGGTCTAGACCTTCCTACATGTTAGCCCCCCATACTAAAAACATTTCTCCTCAGATTTATACGATTCACAGGAATGACCTTTGAGACCCAGAATCCGTGGTAAACCGCGATCCGTGGGAAATTCTATCCTTGTGACAACTAGAATACTGCTAATGGATTTTGAGATGACCAATCTTTTTGTCTTGATGTACCTCTGAGCTTGGTTTCCAAGGATTTAAGCATAATAGAAGTCATCTTATTATTATTAAAAGTTTTTTTTAACCTGGAAACTAAATAAAACTTAATATATTGCTACACATCTGGCATGTTTCCATGGTAACTTGAATGGTTGTTGTCAAAACATTTTGTTTAGAATATCAGATTAGCGTCATCCATTGTTATTCTAAATTAAAAATTTTGCATTTGGAAATCGATAACAGCTGCAAGTGTGAATCGCTTAAACGTCAGCAAGTGAAATGGTTTGTTGGACACAGCGCGGCCAGTTGTGTAGCAATGTGACATCATACTTCAGTGCTCTGCAGGCTTCATGGTAGATACCTGGTGACATAGGCTTCATGGTAGACACCTGGTGACATAGGCTTCATGGTAGACACCTAGTGACATAGGCTTCATGGTAGTCACCTGGTGACATAGGCTTCATGGTAGACACCATGGTAGACACCTGGTGATGTAGGTTTCATGGTAGACACCTGGTGATATAGGCTTTATGGTAGACACCTGGTGACATAGGCTTCATGGTAGACACTTGGTGATGTAGGTTTCACGATAGACACCTGGTGACATAGGCTTCATGGTAGACACCTGGTGATGTAGATTTCATGATAGATTCCTGGTGATATAGGCTTCATGGTAGACACCTGGTGACATAGGCTTCAAGGTAGACACTTGGTGATGTAGGTTTCACGATAGACACTTGGTGATATAGGCTTCATAATGGACACCTGGTGACATAGGCTTCATGGTATACACCTTGTGACATAGGCTTCATGGTAGACACCTAGTGATGTAGGTTTCACGTTAGACACCTGGTGATGTAGGCTTCATGGCAGACACCTGGTGACATAGGCTTCATGGCAGACACCTGGTGACATAGGCTTCATGGTAGACACCTGGTGACATAGGCTTCATGGTAGACACCTGGTGACATAGGCTTCATGGTAGACACCTGGTGATGTAGGTTTCATGGTAGACACCTGGTGATATAGGCTTTATGGTAGACACCTGGTGACATAGGCTTCATGGTAGACACTTGGTGATGTAGATTTCACGATAGACACTTGGTGATATAGGCTTCACGGTAGACACCTGGTGACATAGGCTTCATGGTAGACACCTGGTGATGTAGATTTCATGATAGATTCCTGGTGATATAGGCTTCACGGTAGACACCTGGTGACATAGGCTTCATGGTAGACACCTGGTGATGTAGATTTCATGATAGATTCCTGGTGATATAGGCTTCATGGTAGACACCTGGTGACATAGGCTTCAAGGTAGATACCTGGTGACATAGGCTTCATGGTATACACCTTGTGACATAGGCTTCATGGTAGACACCTAGTGATGTAGGTTTCACGTTAGACACCTGGTGATGTAGGCTTCATAGCAGACACCTGGTGACATAGGCTTCATGGTAGACACCTGGTGACATAGGCTTCATGGTAGACACCTAGTGATGTAGGTTTCACGATAGACACCTGGAGTCGGTTTCATGAGCGTACTTATAACGTCATAGCGGCTGCTAGGACGTTGTAAGTTTACAACATCGTAAAGTTACGTTACTGGGGTTTCATGAGTCTCCTAAGAGCGATTAGCAGTTGCTAGTAGGTCGTAACTTTGCACTTGGTATATAGTAGGCGTAAGTGTACGTATTTTGAAATATTCCCGGGATGCTCCCCAAGTTCTAAGATGCTCCCGGGACGCACACTCGAGACATAAATATTTACAATCATCAATGTCTTGGCATTTGGTGCATGAACTGCAAAGAAGACGAATTCAACGAGAAAAAGTGTTCAGAGATAGGAATAACCATCTTCATTCGTTAAACGATGATGAACTAGTTGAGCGTTATAGGTTTAGAAGAAATTATATATTGTGGCTGACTGACGAGTTTGGCGGTGCGCTCGAACACCGGAATGAGCAAAAAGGAGGAATGCCTCCCTCGATGCAACTTATGGTGGCGTTGCGAGTTTTTGCTTGCTTTCAAATTGATGTCGCCGATTCATTCGGAATAACCAAACCAACAGTGTGCCGAATTGTGCACAGTGTGGCAAATATCGTAGGTGGACGGCTTGGTCAATACGTGAAATTTTACAATGCGGTGGAAATCGAGAAAACAAAACAGCAGTTCTACCGAATGGCAGGGTTTCCGAAAGTAATTGGGTGCATTGACTGCACTCATGTCAAAATTCTCGGTCCAAGCGTCAGTTTATACAAATGTGGCAGTGTTCGTGCTAATTTCACTCTGTACAACTACATACACATATTTTTATGCACAGCCACATTTAGCAATAAAATATGCATTCATTCAAAATTACAACATACAAACTTTTATGGCTCAATATTATTTCCTGCGAGCTTACTTTTTACTGCGGACACAGGGATTCCTCATCGCAACGTAACTAGGTAAATTCTACGTAGACATAGTTACCTGAATGTTAAATTGTTCTCAGGAAACCGGTCGTAAGTTACACCAGCTAGTTGCATTTAACTACGACCAGTATAACGTCTAGTTGTACGTAAAGTTACGCTGCTTCATGAAACCGACTCCTGGTGATATAGGCTTCATGGTAGACACCTGGTGATATAGGCTTCATAGTAGACACCAGGTGATATAGACTTCATAGTAGACACCTGGTGGTATAGGCTTCATAGTAGACACCTGGTGATATAGGCTTCATGGTAGACACCTGGTGATATAGGCTTCATGGTAGACACCTGGTGATATAGGCGTTGTGGTACATACCTGGTTACACAGGCTCCATGATACACACCTTGTGATATACAATACAGGAAGTTTGGAAGTTTTATGAAGCAGTGTCACACTGTATGCCCTGTATGAATAGTGTTCTGTATGTACTGTCCCGTATGAATAGCCATGGTGGTATATCTGTTGGATGACACACACTTAACTAACACCGACCCGGTAGCACACAGTCTGGGGTAGACGCTGAGAGTTTGGCCAGCTGCTTGCTTTCATTCAGTGGCTGTGGGCAGTGTTTGAAGCAGTAAACAGATTGAACCCACGCGGCCCCTCAACCATCCAACTAATCGAACCTTAACACGCCAACTTGTGACATAAGAGCACAAAGCCACACAATAAGCTCTGGGTATGCAAGAAAGCCACACAATTTAATCAAGTGGCTACTCGGAAGACTGCTGATTTCTGAGTCTGTATGCAGTCCAAGCAGTTGCTGTATGAGAGGCCACCAGTACTTACTGACATAACATAGTCATTGTCCCCCCCACTATGGGATTGTGGTGGGTCTTTCCTAACATTGTATGCATGTAGAGACAAATCCAGCAGGTTTCACTGGAGGCGGTAATAAAAACAGTCTATTTTGTAAAAAAGGTGCTACAAAATCCCTCATCTCAAAATATAATGGTTGTCGTTTATTCATCAATATTTTTCTCATGAATATACATGATTGATGATTTTGAAATAGAAACTCCTGCGAACACTGCACATTTGGCTGCAAAATGATTACATTAAATGTTGTTCTGAAAATAAAACTGCTGTTGTAACTGAAACAACAACTTGATATACGTTACACTGTGTGACGACAGGCACGGTTTAGATGCCAAAAATCGTGGTACACTTCTTTTTACCAGAGGTGCTGGCAAATACACGAAGGCTAAACTCTATAGAAAAACTCACCAACCTGCCGGGTATACACGGAATGCCACTTGGCAAAGCAGTTATCCCCGCAGGTGCCTCAGAACACAGGTTATCACAATCCCCCAGTGGCAAGTGTCAGACATGTCTTCCCATGGATGGGTTGTGGAGGAAGAACTTCTACATGGCCATGTCGTGCAGTGCACAGGTAAGTGGAGGTGTACAACCACTGCCGCATGTACGTACCTCCACAGGCCGGCCACCCAAACTCACAAGCGGCAGCAGAACTATGACAGCCCACCCACGGCAGCAGCCAGCGGGACTGAGCCTGCTTAAGTCAGCTGTCAGACAATCCAAGGTAGGTCGACGCCGGCTAATCTCTATGTGTGACTGCCAACACCCAGTACATATGCCAGGCTTCTTGGAACGTAGTCAACCGGCAGTGAATTTCCTACACCCGAAGTCATCGACGACGATCCCGCAATTCCGCCATCTTTAACACGGGTTCAATCCCGACGCAACCCCAACGGTCTCATAGCCACGACCGGCTGTGATGAAATGCGTGCGCAACGAATGCATGCATTTGCACCCGATTATGCCATAAATGCATGCACATACATAACCGTTATGTTAAAACATGTATGCGATGGCGACGCGTTTGCCTCCTCTGCAAGGGTCACGTTATTATAATGCACCGCATCAGCACTGCACTCGAGAGCACATGCTGCATTATGCGACCACTGCTGCCAATGCATCTTCTAATGCGCACGCTTAATAGCCATCCTAGAATTTCTTGCCGACTGTCATCAACTGACTCCTGCTGACGGTGCGTGCATCTGCAAACGCTGCCACACGGATACATATGCATATGGGTGCCCAGGCAGCCAAATCAATACTTTCATTATGTCCTAAAGCAGTCAAAGATATCCCTAATAAGAAATTCTAAACCAATATTATCACAGGCTGTACGTGCAAATTGTATACTGTATCATACTTGTGACAAATAAGCTTTAAAGTGTTTTGTTATATATCACAGCTAATGCTGAGAATTAGGTTCATTGAACAACTGTTTTATGGGATATTGCAACACTGGAATTACCAATAATTATAAGATCTCAGTTGGCTAAAATTAATATCGTAACAAAATCATTCATCTTCTAATAATATTTTATAATATTCTAGTAATATTTTCAAAAATACACGATTTGATGATGAATGTAAATATGAGTTTTATGACATAAAATGTCTCTGCATTACTTCAGTAAAGACAGACCAACAAATCTTCACATTTGAAGGTGAAACATAACATTGTTCACCAGTTGTAAACATATATATACACTTAAATTCATGTACAATCTTATATTAACTGTACACATTAAATTACAAGTGATTAACATTTGGACGAAAGTCCAGCAGTGAACCCTGACTCTGCCGGAACATAAGTCAAATCTTAGGAAAATCTCTTTCAATATGTTGTACATGAGATGTGTCTACTTGTGCAGGACACAAAAGGTCACTCCAGTATCCTGTTCTTGATGCATGATGGCCATCCAGTGTTCTGAATATTTAGCCTGCCTGCTTAATTGGCATTAATGTTCTGAGATTTACAACATTTTGCCAAGAAATCTGTCCACTTTTTGCTGGCCTGGAGACAAGTATTGAAAGCTATGCAGATTTTGTCTAACTGTTGAAAGTTGTATTTAAATCACCCTTTCTCTTTAAGTTGTGCAAGACTGATGGACATTAATGTTATGTATAGACATTCATTATGGCTAACAAAGACAACTCTCTGATGTTAAAGTTGACTTATTATTAGTTATGTTATGCATTGTTTCCTCCTTTAGGTCGTTCAGTATTTTAATGAATTACCTTTTAATTATGTTTCTACCGGTCCACTGTAACCTTTGTCTAGTTTCTAATTAACTTTTAATTAATTAATGATTATTGTCAGATGCATAAAATATAACTTCTACCATCATAAATCTGATTCAATTACATGCATGTGCACGTGCATGTTAAAACGCGCACATGTATATTAAGTATACAAGTATACGATATTACAAAAACATAATTTCACCCGGATACAGGGAGAAATAGGAGAAGACAATTATTAATAGCAACACTGTGCTTATGTAAGATTGCGTATTTTGTATTATGGCAACAACGCGAGAGGTTTTTCTGCAGCATTCTAGGAAGTGTCTGGCTGTAATTGGTTTACTATCTACCACGAGAGGAGCCCAGAAACGTGTGGGACGGCCATGTGTTACAAGATTGGCGTCTCCGCGGTGGGTGGCTCGTGTTCAGGGAAGTCCCAGCCCCAGCTAGCAGTCTCCGGGCTGTCACATGGAATGACATCACAGGCACAAGTAAAATGTCACTGCAGCAGCAGCTCGACAGTCGCAGGTGAGCACAGATTGCAGGGCTAATCAGGTCTGCAGTCGACAGGTGAGTAGAGGGGGGTGGGTGTCAACAGACAGGTGCTGCCACACATAGGCAGAATGTATATGAGAAAAGAATAAACAGCTAAGTACGGACCGCCACAGATAAACATATGAGAAGAAAAATAAATATGTTCAAACAACTATGTATGCATCTGTGTGTGTTTGCGTACATATGTCTGGCTTTTTCTTTTTCTTCTTGATTATTCTACTTTCAGATTATATGTTGAGTTCCTATTCATAAAATGTACGTTTGTTGCTGAAACCTTAATTTGACGTAACGCAGTCGATTTTCTTGCAAATTAACTCATAGTGTCATATTCAGCATTCACAATAAACCTGAGCCGTAGTATTGAAATGGTTTTTAGAGATATTTCACTGCTTCGACAAAGTGCAATATTTAAATTGTCCGATCAGCCTCAAGTGTATTCCTCCATCACAGACAGACACCAGTAGATCTGTCAGATTGCAGCCACCAGATCTGATGCTGCTCAGATTGGCTGCTGACAAAATTGCAGATTAATTGATTTTAATGACAGTCCTTACATACCATTAGTTGGCTGGACTGCTTAGCTGGCAGTATTGATTGACCAGAGGTTGGACACTGGACGTAAGTGGCTTTGTTGCAGTGATTACCACAGCTCCTGTTGGTGGCTGGATGCTTGTGGTCATCTCGTCCATTTAGATATGACAACTATGCAGCGGCAATGGCAATCACAACGCACCATAGCAACCTAGTGCTTGCATCTGTGCTTGCTAATCCAGCAATCATAATGTGATGGGCATGTATGTGATGTGTGCGTGCGTGCGTGTGCATGCATGTGTGTGCGTGTGGGTGTGCATGTGTGTGCACAGTGGAAGATAAACTTGAGGAACACAGATGCAATTGGTGATCATTGTTACAAATTAAAACTATGTAATATACAAAAATGTATTTATTCCTCGCCACAATACCATTGCATGCATTCCCATATAACTTCCAGACAATTCAGATTGGTTAGGCAGGTTTGTGTATGACTTCAAGGCAGATAACCTTGGCCACTGGACAAGATGTGTGTGGCTCGAAGGCAGATAACCTTGGTCACTGGATGACATGTGTGTGGCTTCAAGGTAGGTAACCTTGGCCTCTGGATGTATGTGGCTTCAAGGCAGATAACCTTGGCCACTGGACAAGATGTGTGTGGCTTCAAGGCAGATAACCTTGGTCACTGGATGACAAGTGTGTGGCTTTAAGGTAGGTAACCTTGGCCTCTGGATGTATGTGGCTTCAAGGCAGATAACCTTGGCCACTGGACAAGATGTGTGTGGCTTCAAGGAATAAAACCTTGGCCACACATACATACAAGGTATCTTCAAAGTGTGTAACCTAGGTGTCTGGTAACAATGCTAAAAAGTCTGACTAAATGGAATTATTCTGCAAGCAGTACTGGTCTTTGCAATACATTGCTGTAAGTGCGCCAACAGTAGCACCTATATACGAGGAGTTGCACTCATGTCAACAACTGCTCAAATCTGCCCTAAAACCATCTTTCTCGAAACACTATACTTCATATTACAACAGTTCTTCAAACACAAACTTATCAAATTAATTACTGGTTGCTCGAGAGATCAATAACCAATTACATGATGTAGTCATCCACCTGTTAGTAAAAATTAATTATTGTGTCGAATGATTAAACAATCACTGTTTCACATTTTGCACAATTTCAAGTAGCTTTGTAGTGAAATAAGATAGCACAATTTTTCTTACAAAACCATTATGTAATGCAGTACTAATATTAATAAATAAAAATTGTGTAAAAATAAATATAAAAAATAGCCATTATTGATGCTAATAAAGCATGTTATACTGGCCATTCATCCAGAATGGGCATTTCTTCTCACAAAAAAACATTACGTAAAGCAATAATATTAATTATATCAAACTAGCAATTACTGATGCTGATAAAGCATGCTTACTGCCCATCTAAAGGTTTTAGTCTTGGACATAACTAGACGTTATTCACAGTGTCTGTCATAGTTCCCATTACCACTACTCCACCTGGTGTATTATTTAGAGAACAACAGAAGGGTGGCTGTTGTAAGATCTCATTTGTAGACATACTTTGTGTGTGTGGTAGCTGTTGACATCACATGTAGATCATCTCTTTCAGTTACTCTAATGTAATTATTTTAGTTTTTAATGGTTTTGCATAAAAACTACTAAAACTTTGTCAATTCCATGATGTCATTAGTTGCATTCACTACGATTGATGTGCTAAAAAACTGGCAAAATTACTACATTAGATACAGCCGAGTTTATATGTGACACATGTGATTCAAGACCCAGAAATAGCTGTTTCAGTCATCACTTACCAAGAGGAGACGCCAACAGAAAATTGGTATTGTGTTAGTTTTATCCAGAATATAGAGCGAGGCATAACACAATCAAAAAAGTAATAACCATATTTGTTATCAGTAATTAAACCTATAAATGTAGCTTCACATATTAAACATAGAACAAGGGGTAGACAACACTCCCTTCGACTTAAAACTTGAATGCGATGCTTCTTTATGTAATTTAATTGCTCACATCCCAATAAATTTATGAACATCTTACAGCAACATGACAACAAGTGATTGTGGATCACAAACACCGTCTACACAACTCTTCCCACTGCCAGACCTAAGCAGTCATTAACATGAACATATATTCCTCGAGGGCTATTCCAGATATGAACGTATGGGACTCGTGTTAATAATACATGGCTGATGGAGTGCAGTAGGTTCGGGTACTAAATAGGATTATTAATGTGCGTCATCGGATCTTGAAAAAATGCCTTCCATCCCCACCCCACATTTTCATTTTTTGAATTGATTTATTTATTCAATATAAAAATGTAACCATGTAAATACATAAAATATAAATAAACAGTACAACATATATAAGGATGACACAAGAAAGTGCACGCAATTGTTTCCATTGGGGTCAAATAGCTCTGAGCAACTCTACATGGTCAGAACTGATGATGTGACATTGTCAGTCATGATATACCCAGCTTGTTAACAAACATAACAATGTAATCCAAACATATATTACTCATTAAACAATAAACAAATGATATAGCAGCATCAGTTATGTAGGCAGCCAGACTGAGCAGGTGGTTAGTGCCAAACTATCCACCAGATGTCACTACCAGACAGTGATCAGCTAAGAGAACACACCACTGCCATTCTGTGCACTTACTGAAATGACAAATGACCATATAATTAATTATATTTCTTTGTATATTACAGCAAGAGAATATACCTACTTAATTAATCCATGCCATTTATGTAACAATAAAAAATAATAAGTTTTTAAACAACTTAATTTGTATCAAAATTAAGACGTCTTTGAAATGCAAAAGATATACAAGAGCATAGTGAGAACCGTCTTGGGTTACAGTACCGAGACCTGGGCCATATGCAAGAATAAGGAAAGGATGCTTCAGAGAATGAAGATGAGGATTTAGAGATGAACTGCAGGGACATCATTGACAGGAAGAAGTCACAGTGACAATATAAGAGATTACATGGATATGTTGTGTATAACAGAAGAACAAAGAACAATGACTGCTGTGGTTCAGTAAGCTTTCTACAGGGTGGACAATAATGCTATAAAGAAAGACATTGAGGCTGCCAGTGGAGGGCAAACACAGCAGGGGACAGCAACAGATGAAGGACGTGGTGAAGTGACATGGAGGTGACAGAGGTTGTGGAGGAGGCCGCAATGGACAGGGTGTTGTAGTGAGACATGGAGGTGACAGAGGTTTTGGAGGAGGATGCATTGGACAGGGCGTTGTGGTAAGGAGAGACATGGAGGTGACAGAGGTTTTGGAGGAGGACGCATTGGACAGGGTGTTGTGGTAAGGAAACATGGAGGTGACAGAGGTTGTGGAGGAGAACGCAATGGACAGGGCATGATGGTGAGGAAAGAAATGGATGTGACAGAGGTTGTGGAGGAGGAGGAGGCAATGGACAGGATATTGTGGTGAGGAGAGATATGGAGGTGATAGAGGTTGTGGAGGAGAATGCAATGGACAGGGTGTCGTAGTGAGGAGAGACATAGAGGTGACAGAGGTCATGGAGGAGGATGCAATGGACAGGGCAACATGGTGTGGAGAGACATGGATGTGACAGAGGTTGTGGAGGAGGATGCAATGGACAGGGTGTCGTAGTGAGGAGAGACATGGAGGTGACAGAGGTTGTGGAGGAGGATGCAATGGACAGGAATCATGGTGTGGAGAGACATGGATGTGACAGAGGTTGTGGAGGAGGATGCAATGGACAGGGTGTCATAGTGAGGAGAGATATGGAGGTGACAGAGGTTGTGGAGGAGGACCCAAAGACATGGTGTCGTGGCGGATGAAGATCACAATGGTCACTTCCAATATAAAATAAACGACTGAAAGAAGACGACAAAGCCGATAACATAACAGCTACCAAGACAATTAGCTGGAGATGTCAACTCTGTCTCTGTAACTTGTACGTTATTCACAACTCACTTCCTTCACTCACACAGATGATAATGGAGAAAACAGTCCAGTTGTCTGTGCAACTTCCTCTATTCAATGAGCAATGTTTCATATGTGCACAGCATTAACAGAGCTGTCACTTTTTTAGTTTCAATTCTGTAAAAACCCGAATAAATCCATATAACATTTACATTGGTTAATCAACTACTGGTATTCCTACTTCAATCAAATGTTGCCATTTATCTGGCTAAGAAATATGCCAACAGCACCTAACAAAATCTGCCAGGTTTCTGGGGAAAACTGTCCAACTAACTACTTATTTCCAAAGCAATATCAAAAGCAGTTGTGTTTCGACTGCTGTACATTTCTGATTCAATTTTATACTTCCGTGACGTGCTAAACACAAAAATCATGTACTTTACTCCAAAGCAAGATTTTTCCACATCGATATTAAAAATCATACATAGCATATCTTGTGAATAGGAAATGTGTACAATGTTGCAGAACCAAACTACTAAAACATTTATGTTATTATATAGACCCATATGATATATTATACTTAAAAAATGTAACATGCTTCCATCGCAGTCAAGTGCTAACTACCAAAGATCGTCATTAGTCTTACAGATACTTCTGCAATTCAGTGACCCCATCACAAATCAGGTTCATCATGTTTACGTCTGTCGAGCATGAATAATTAAAAATAATATCCACAGTCAGTTTAGTGAGAGTGCATACTTTTGTCATAATCATCGAAACAATCAATTCCGATCACTACATCACGCTGGACAAACTGAAGTCCTTCAGACAGTGCCTCCAAAGAAGATCAAATTATGATAAAAAAAGAAAAAATGGGCCAAGTGGCCCTAAAGTCCTTTGGACTAATACGTCTATATGTGACCCCGGCTGACCAAATGAGTGATAAGTCAGAAAAATTGTAACATTGTTTTCTTACATCCTTGTAAAGGTTTGGTAGGGTGCTTTACACAGTTTAAAAAAATATGACTGCTACAAAAATTGGCAAAGTTATGGAGCATTGAACATGGTAGGGATCAAAAAGTGAAAATGGCTGTTAAAGTTTTACATTATATATGCAAATGGATTGCATGGAAATATTACATGCACAACATTCAAATGTGGCACACAGTATGTAATATGTATGTTATGTTGCGATGATACACTGGAAGTACAAAAATGTGCTGCTACAAAGACTTATCAAGTTATGCCAGATTATGTCTTCATGTGTAAAACTAAGAGGACAGATTATCTGAGAGCAAAAGGTACTCACTGTTTGACACAGTTTAAAACCTACAGGCAACTGTCCAGTTTAACAGGGGTCTAGTGGCTTAATGCTGTCTGTTGACACAAGCTACTGCCAGTGACCAATTACAGATTAGTCACAGTTTCCATCAAACAATAGCAGGCAGAGAATCTTAGCTCCACAGCTGGGTGTAATACACAACCAGAGCCACCACTGATTCATGGTCAAGTAGATTAGATCAATGCACCAACTAAGACTATACACAACACTGTGAGTGACAGTGTCCAGAGTAAGGCCTAAGCAGTGTCCTCATTGCTGAATAGATCAATTAAACCTGCCAAGTGGGTGACATTCTGCACAAGTGTTCATTAATCCTTAGTGATTGTTCAGAACACCAGACTGACCACATACCTAAACAAAGCGAATGTAATAGGTGAAGAACAGGCAGTGTTCAAATAGGGGTATTGGTTGAATTGTATTCGTCTCGACGCAAAAGGCTTTATTGTGCCTTCATCGATTCTAAGAAAGCATTTGATTTAGTAGACCGGTCCTCCCTGAGATAAAATAATTTCATGCGGTATTAATGGTATTGTGTTGAAAGTTGTATACAACATATACAAAAATGCTAAATCATGTATAAATGAGGGCCAGGCTGTGTCAGCCTTCTTCTCGTGTGATGTATAGGTATGGCAAGGAGAAAACTTGTGTCCTTTATTATTTGCTATTTACCTGAATCTTTTTGAACACTGTTAGTCACAATTATAACGGACTTGACATGGCAGCTGGTGAAATTTACAACAACCTTAGGGATGATGATGATGTAGAAAATGTATGTTCTACTATATGCTGATGACACTAGAATGATTCAATCAAATACAGATTTCTTGCTTGTGTATAGCGGAACTATGTCAACTCTTCTAATGGTTGACATTTGGTTGTTTTAGGTGTCAACTATATTGTGAATGTGTAATTATTAGTCTATATTGATACAATTGATTTACACAATACCATGTCTACACAAGGCATGGCAAGCGTAAACAGAACAGTAGAATGCATTTGATATCAATAAAGTGTAGGATATTTCACTCTATAGTTGTCCAGAATATTAATTTTCTATGTTTGTCACCTATAGGTGACAGAATATTAATTTTCTGTTTGTCACCTACAGGTTTCTACAGACAATACATCTTTAACCAATAGACACCACAGTCACACCATTTTATAATAATTAAATGAACATCAAAATAAACACAACTTGCAATTATAGAAAATCAATAGTTTTGAAGATAAAAAGTGTTAGGCAACTGTTCAGTCTAACAGGGGTCAAGTGTGTCTACTATGCCTGGGCACTGTGACCAATTAAAGATTAGTCAAGGTCTCATTGGAACAGTAGCACTAGGCTGCAGAGATTAGTCATGGTGTTGACTTTGTGGAACATTAAACAAAATCTACTGTTGGGGGTGTCTACTCTGCCTGGGGGCTGTGACCAATTAAAGATTAGTCAAGGTCTCAATGGAACAGTAGCACTAGGCTGCAGAGATTAGTCAAGGTGTTGACTTTATGGCACATTAAACAAAATCTACTGTTGGGGGTGGTCTCAAGGGCCCTTCTCAAAACCACATCACTAGATAATGTAAAACTTTTGCACTTTGGGGGCCCCTTAGGTGCCCTTAGAATGATTCAATCAAATACAAATTTCTTGTATATAGTGGCAGCACCCTAAGATACATCTATGCAAAATAAGAAAAAAAGTTGCTGAACAGTTTTTGAAAAAATAGGCCAAATGTTACATTTTTACAATTTTGGGGGTCCTTGGAGGCCCTAGGGAGCCCTTAAAATGATTCAATCAAATACAGATTTCTTGTGCATAGTGGCAGTGCCCTAAGATGTCTATGCAAAATTAGAGAAAAAGTTGCTGAACGGTTTCTGAGATATGGCAGCTAACGGCAGACGGAGAGTGATGGCAATAGTCCCATGGACCTTCGGCCAAAGGACTAAAAAGACAATACTAGTGTACATTTTTTCACACAGGATTTTGAAGTTGAGTTTTTACCTGTTACTTCCCTCTGCTGCAAAGCACACAGTACATTAGTACTACAACAGGAGGCCTGTACTTGAGTGCAAGAATAAGAAGGTAATTTACAAAAATGTGTAGCCACTGATCACAGTACAGTGTATTTATAGAGGCAGAAGACCTGCTTTTGCCTTTTTAGCCAAATTTCAACAGGGCCAAGTTGAAAGTAGTTTACTAATTTGTCCATTTATCATCTATACAAATGAGCTTGCACTGTATAGCTGGTAACAGAGAGGTTTGATTTTCACAAAATGATTCTAAAACGAGACGAATGAAACACAGAATTGTGAGAGCAGTTTTAATTTAGAATTATAGTATAACTGTAAGCAAACAGAACTGCACACGCTGATTTGTGAAGGGCTAAATTCACTGTAACATGTTGTAATAACCAGTCATAATAACTACTTGTTACCAATGTAATATATGCTATAGGTCAGCAGACCAATCAATCGAAGATCAAAGCTTGGTTGACATTCATGCACTTTCCTGCTATCGATTGCTGCATTGAGAGACTAAAGGAACTAGAATTGTGCCTGTGCCTGTGTCAGTCGGCCAAGAAGAAAGCCCTGGCCAGCGGCAACAGGTAATCCGTTGATACTGGAGACATGCTTTTTGCAGCTCACTAAAGTCAATTATTACTGAGCCGACATCCGAGCATAACGTTGTTGGTTGGCTGTATCAGTCTGGCTCTTCAGATAATCAGTTTGTGAGTTATTTAGGTTTGATTGTAATCACTAGCAAGCATTCTATTCTAACTGGACTTGTGTGTTTGGAAGCAGTTATTGACATGTCTGAGGATCCGTACTATTACTTAACAGTACGGATATATATATATACATATATATATTCAAATATATGTTATGGTTTAGTTACTTATATAATCCATTTTAATTTATTGGTTTCAATTATGATAACCCACAACTGTTCCACATTTACTCTAAGGTTAAACATTGGTCGTCAACATATTATTTTCAATTAAATATCACCACTTTGCATAACCATATATAACTAAATGAGATTATAACACTGTCGACAATGTATTAACTAGTCTGACTGTGTTGCTACATAAAGGATAGCCCCTTTAAATGTTGAACTTATTGTTATATATCACATGCAACATTATTAATTTTGGTTATTCTACCAAAATCCAAACTGCGCTGATATGCATTTATGGAGTGCTTTGATACACTATTAAAAAAACTATGCAACATTACTGCACAAATTATGGTACGTCCCAAAGTGCATGTGTTGATCAATATATCCAATCAAAAACCACGTGAGAGGCTAAAGCAACTATACAAATCAGAGGTGTGATCTGTCATTTCCTGGACTTGTGTCTAATCATACACTAACATTCACTCTGGAAATTAAGGACCTAGTAGTCCAGCGAATAGGTGAACAGATTGTGCACTTTAGGCCACACCAACACACACTGTTTTATCTTAAGAACTACATAACCTACAGCCACAAAGTTGATGTCAAAACATAGGTTTTGGGATACAATGACTTTAAGGATGTTACTTAGTCTATAAAACAGGCAGCCACTTAAACATTAGATTATACTTCCTAAATCCACACTAAAAGATTCCCAAACAGTTGACACATCCCGCTGACATTTGCCACATTTGTACAGCATTGTGCGGCACAGGTTGGTATTTAGACATCGGTACTGTCCTCTGCAGCCTTTTCTGCAGCCAGACTTGATGGTGTCACTTGGGCAGCTCTAGATGACACCGTTATTAAAATATGGATAAATTGAATTTGGTGGCCATTTTTTGAATGGCTGCCATTTCTTAACACAGCCAAATATGGAGTGCCGCCAATCTTCAAAGTGTTTCTCTTGGTATATGCCAAGTGTCTTGCTTGTCAAAAAGTGCACAATTCCGTCATTTTTCTGCACCTATTTGATGGACTATAGCTACTGACCATGTATCATGTGACTGGTAAAACAGAGCCTACTGGTCAGTCAGTTTCTGGAGGACCTTGCTAGAGCTACTGACCATGTATCATGTGACTGGTAAAACAGAGCCTACTGGTCAGTCAGTTTCTGGAGGACCTTGCTAGAGCTTCAGGCCATGTATCATGTGACTGGTGAACTACAGTGCCGGCAGTATGAAGCAGCCTTGCCCACTGTTATGATGACCCGCCTCTTTCAACCTGTGGCCAGTAGACTAGGTAAATAGAGCAGAGCCTGCAGCAAACGAGCCAGAGTTAATAAGGACACTAGTCACCCTACCTGGTCACTATACATTCTCTCTCTGCTGAAGGCCACGCACATGTATATCCTTCCTCAGACTTGCCACAACAAACCAAACTATTCCATCAGCGGGCCAGACCACACCAGTTCCCAGCCAATTGTAGTAGACAGCTAAATAGCCTTCTAAATGTTACAGCATGGCCGGCCTTTAGTGACAACTCAACCAGTTCAGGTGGTCACGCACCATTGGACATCGGCCAGGCAGCCGAGTAATAATGTCACAAAGCTTCCATTTGAATCGGTACAACCAACTTATGAGGCGACTTCCAATTCAAGCTTGTCGGCCGGTGATTTATGACAGCCACGCTAGAGGAAGACGTCACTAAACCATTCAAGCGTGAAATCAGAAATGTCATACATGATTTTCTGCTGCATGTCTCTGCACAGTGCGCTGTGACGCACTTTGTAACAACAACAAACAATACAGCGAGACCAATATTCTGGAATCAGATGCCTCGATAACAATGACAATGTTCTACTGATTGAATACGGCACATTTTTTGCTTGACTGAAGTAAACAAAGCCATTGTATGGATAGATTACCTCAAGCACAAACAAAGTAGAGAACTCTGACAATACATAAATCATACATTATTAACCATGTTTGCTTTACCAACCATACATTACTAACCACTAATCAAACATTACTACCCGGTAACCATGTTTGCTTGAGTTACCTGGTCATCTTACACATGGATACTTACTTCTTCATGTCCCTTCTTTGCTTTTGACTTCCGCATGATTTAATCTTGTCAACTTTCTTATTATATGCAGTGGAATGTCGTATCGTTACCTGAAGCATTTTAAATATTAAATGGCCGGCATCATTTTAGTGGATTAGCTCACTTTGGTAATTCCTCAATTTGTACACTAATAGTAATACCATACCCAAATATAAATGTATAACTCCCATACACTTTTTGTTCACAATATTTATTCAACATATGCAATTAAGGATAAAATTAAAGATCCCATTTTATAGAAAACTGTAAAATTGCAATCAAATACTACATGTGGCACCACCGTTCACTTCCCGAACCAAGGGTCTCTCCTCACACTAGACTTACCGACCACAAGCCACACGTTCCCTCCTCCTCCCCCATATTTATCCCTTTCCCACTTGGGAGGGAAACCTTCGTTACATGGCTCATTCAAATCCTTGCCATGCCCTCTTGGGGGAATTAATCAGTGCTGCCCTCTTGTGGGACTCCACCCAACTATATCATGGCTGTACGATATTATTTGCAGTGGCGCAGTGAATAGCGCGTCGGACTCTCAACCCAGAGAAGCCAGTTTCGTCCACTTGACGTTGCACCAGTTCACTCAGCTGTACGAATGAGTAGCGTGCTATAGACAGCTATACTGCGCTATATAAGAACTTACCTTTACCGTTTACCTTTTATTACAAAGGGATGCTTGGATCTAAAGCCCACCAGAAATACAGAATTGGCACAATTTTCATGACTAAATCTCTGACCATCTGGAAATATAGAGACAAGACATACACGTGTAGTGTGTCAAATTCTCCAAGAGCTAGGGATAACCATACTAACATTGTTTTATGTTTCCTGCACCGCTCCCTTATGTACTCAGACTGAATGTAGACCTGACCACATGCATGTATTACACAAGCATACGCGCACTCACAAATCTACATTCAACAAACATTCGTTTAGAAATCAAAATAGCTAGACTTCAGTTTTACCTTTATATTCAAAAACAACTTGCCAAAACAAAACACACAGTCAACTGTTAATTAAACAACAACTGGAAACTGTGTTTGGAAGTCAACAATATTATTAATTCTTAACTACAGTGATCGTAATGGACTATCCAAGTGTTCTTCTTTTGCTGCCACCTGCCCCCTCCTGATTTATGAAAGTCCATATCAATGTCTCTTATCCTAAGGAAGAGAAGCACTAAGGAATTACCAACAGTTAGTCAAAATACTTACTGGTTAATACAATGTCTGCACATTAACCACAGCAATGATTTGTGGGAGTAGCATCACTTTTATCATAAAATCATGTTGTATATGTACAGGCAATGATGTTCATAGGAAATAGGCAGCACACTGCCACTCCTCTTTCATAAGGGGTTCCGCAGACATATTTGCAAGTCTGGACAAAATACAAAAACCAGGGAATTGTTTCACTAAGATTCTGACGGATTCGTGCATAATGCCATTTCTACCATAACGTCTTCCTCAACAAGTACATATTCTTTTTTTAAAATGCTTTGTCTTAAAATGTTGAATGTAAAATGACAATGGTCAAAACATCAAGAGATCTCCCAAAAATATGAGTCTTGGGGCCTCAGGATCAGAATAATTTCAAAACACCTGGGGGCACACCATAATTAACATACAGCAACTATCTTCTATTATAGAACCGTTCATCCTTGAATATATGTGGGGACAGGCCAAAATTTGTATCTGTTTCCACATGCACTAATTGTGCCGATGGAAGTGTCTCCAAATACACGAGAAACACAACGGAGAAGTTCGCACGAACGACCACAACACAGGAAATGACGTAACATTCGTTACCCAATTACAAAACTCCCAGATTACATTTTCGTGTGAACCAAAGGCTCCTTGTAACCGCCACCGATGGGAAATCAATTTGTTGTCGCCAGACAGCCGTGGTGGCAGAGGCAAACTCAATGAGATGCGAAAGGCAAGTCACGCAGATCCGCGACAGCAACGGCTACGTCTGCAGCTGCCCGACAACTGAGCTTGCTCCTTATAGCAATGCACAGCCGCTGCAATATCTATCTTGTCTGAGCTTGCACATTTGTCTGTCCGTGTGCCACGCATCGCATCGTAATCCTTACCATCAGTCCTACCCTCTCGCACACTCGGACAGCTGGCTGCAATAGCCGCTCCAGATGTGCTAATTTTAGCAAATTACATCATTGACAGACAGAATGAATATCAAATTGGCTACTGCAACAGTGGTCATTCCTAGTTCTAAGATCCTGAACATTTCTTGTAATCCATTTCTATCTGAACTGAGAGACGTTGGTTAAGGAAAATGCCAAAAATAATGTGGTTTAACAACACTAGAGATGAGATGAACTTAAGAATCTTTGACCAAACAGAATTCTTTTAAGATGTTACATGGTAAAATATTGATACAAAGGTATAACTAGATGACGATAAATGAATGAAACAAATACTAAATTAAATTAGAAACTTTAATTTTTTATATCCAAGAATCATGTTAAATTACCTGGTAGAGGCTTTCGTTGACGTGTCAGGCCGACTTCATGAAGTCGGCGTGACACGTCAACGAAAGCCTCTACCAGGTAATTTAACATGATTCTTGGATATGAAAAATGAAAGTTTCTAATTTGAAAACGAACTATCCTGAAGAATGTTCAGTAATTAAAGAAACAAATACTGATTGAGAGATATTTCATAAGGGCGAGTAACACATATATGGAAAGTTGTTGTACAATCGATAAGACAGATGGTTTCCTTGTCCATTTCACACATGGAGCTTGTGGCTTTGGACAGTAATCTTGTTACATTACCAGTCAAAAACACTGCTGTGGCCATCTACATCCAGCATGTTCTTAAATAACGTAACCTAGTTTTCCTTGGTCAAACACAAGCAATTGTTCTTAAATAAGCAATCTTAGACTTCAAAACATATCATACATAATATTACATAATAGATAATATACATAATATTATGATGGCATTACTTGGAGTGACCCAGTGAAATGTTACATAATAATTTGCATTATTAAGAGTTTTTGACATGACTGCGAAAGCATTTGCAGCGGCATATAAATCTTATCTTAACATTACAAATACAGTCGAACCTCGCTCTACGCTCACCTCAGTAATACAGCCAGCTCATAAATTAGCTCTGTAACAGTAAAGTAAACGAAATTAGTCTCCGCTAATACGGTCACTTTGCTATTCAGGTCACTTAAGCCCAGTCCAGAGAGTGGCCTTAATAGTGAAGTTCCAATGAACAGAATGCATTTTTGTCAAGAACTGGATTTCCCTTAAAAGATTAACACATCTAATAACAATGTTGCTTGCTTTCAGCAATGCTACATTGCTATACAGCATTTTCCGTATATCAACATTTCCCCTCGACCAATTGTTGCACTAGATCCATGTTGTATGTTTCAGCGGGGAAAATCTTCACAGAACAGAACATTGAGTTCAAACAGACTGTACTTAAGTTGAACTATGTACATACCTAGTATGACCTTTGACACCACTAGTTGTCTGTTTTGCCTGTAGGAAAACATTCAGTCAAACCTACTGTGTTCCAATATTCAATATACAATGAGCAAACATTCATTATGCTCTTCCTTTTTCTGAGTTTTCACACACTTTTATCCTGTTTTATATATGCTTATAAATACAGGTGCACATTTTGGAGAAAATCCTGAGAAATGGCAGCTGAAATAAAGATGTAAAGAATATATGTTGATACATCATCCTTTTGGTGCTTTTAAAATAGAACGTACAGTCTGTCTTGTGTCTGAGTGAATGACAGACATGTATATGATATCCCTGAGAGTTGCCGACATTTTTTTAAATAATAATGGCAATGCATTACTTCTAAGAACGTTGTGAGATTATGAGTCGTGTAATGCTATCATTTCACAAATACAAGCAATTCTCTATTGCATACAAAAGCCACAGCATGATTGAAAGATTTTTAAACGCAGCACAATATCCACTATTGTTTCCGTCATTCAAGGTGACTATCAATGAAGGAATGCATTTTTGCCACCATGTTTATTTTCTTAGTTGCAACAATGTTTTCATCCACAAAGGGATGTCATAGCCATCTAGAACAGATAATCAATTCATGACACGACTATGGTAATTGAAGTTTAAAATGAAGCATGCCAGAGAGCGAAGATAAAGAATTTGCAGACATCGTGGCTCTGGATTTGAGTCACCAGGAGAGCATTGTGGTGTGATGTGCTGCCATCTAGTGGATGAAGAAATACATTAGCATGTAAGAGGTGCCACCTAAAAGAAACCTTTGATAGCGTCATGGAAATAAAACATACATAGTAGAGAATGAACATATTTTCTTGTTCTGAGTGATGACAAATCAGCACATTTGGACTCGCTCTGGAATGATTTATCTGTGATCTGAACTTGTCATCACTCGACAAGAACACAGAGTCGAAAGATGAAAATGTTACATCACGATTTACATGTGAAACAAACACGAAAAAGAACAGCAGCCAAGTGGCCAAAGCACGACAGCAACACAAGACACATTTTGATTACAACAAAATCTTTGTGAACCCAAAGTCAGCTGCACATGTGTAAAAAATGTCTCTAATCGGTTTATCAAGTTGTTAACAGTTGAATGAGTATGTTGAGGAGCCAAGGAGGGTAAAGCAAGCAGACATCACAAATGTGGGCCATATCACTACAAAAGATCTATGTCAATTGCATGGGTTTGATGAGATGTAATCACTGGCAATGGTTTCATGGATAATAATAATAAGATAACTTCTATTGCACCTAAATCCTTGAGGTAGTATGGCAGCTTACATTACAACTGTATGTTTGAATTAAATGTTTTACGTAATTCACATGAACTTCCTTTGTATTTGTTACAAGTTAGGGACATCGATGCAAGAACTTACATGACACCAATACATGTAACTATCATGTATGACGTAACTGATACATCACGATTGACGTACTTGACAAATGAACAATGTTCTGTCACAGCATACACAGCTTAAAAAGATCCAATAACATGCGTGGAAACTCACCTCGTTGTCGGGAACCATCTTGGATGGTTGTGATCGACTATTGACTAGAAGTTGGCGTTGGTATCCCCACTGTGGTGACAGTAGCCGCACTGGAATCACAGAGGGTTCTGCAGGTCAGAGTAGCTCAGGCTGTCAAAAAGAAACACATTCAGTTAGATGTCATCACCGTTTCACCAAGACTCTTATGAGCTCATAAGCAGGATTTCGATGTTATAAAAGTTGATTTTTCTCTTCAGTCTATGAAAATGTGAGGTTCATTAAGATTTCATTAAAAAAATCAATAACAAAGACATGCTTCACTCTAATAAGTTTGAGATGTGATTTCACTTAGCAGTGCAACTTCAATATATAGTTTACATGATTTCATAGATGTGTACTTTTGGAGGAAGACTGATTCTGGTTCTATACGGATGTTGGTCTTACGCAGTCAGTTATAACAACGAAAGGAATTTCAAATAGGTGAAATGGTAGAACAAGGGCAATAACTGTTGATGAGCATAAACAGATCAAGTTCATAACAAAGTCATATCACAACCAGTCATTTTTCTTGGCACCAAGACATCAAATCAGTGATGCAGACCAATCAACTTTTCTTGAACCAATCGAATCATGAGCATGGATTCGAAATGCAGTGACCTACCCGGTAAGATCTTATAAAAAATGTCATGCTATAAAAAAGCAAACAAGTGTGAGGGTCCACCCAGTACATTTTCATGGGTCTACAATAGTGTTTTGATTTGTGTGGTAGTGTGGCAAACTTCCAACTATGGAATCTAGGAAGACCATCAAACAGTTTTCTATTGAAACAAATCGAGGACATCTGACCACTGGCTCTGCTTTCACGACTGCCCTACTAGACAGGATTATTGCTGTCCATCTTGTCCCAAATGGCTAATTTGTACCAGTGATATTGTACCAGTGATCATATTGGTCAAGCTATAAAGAATAACATGAAGCCAATAAGCTGCTCGGTGTATACATAATAGCTAGTTGAGCCCGTAAACATGGTCAGGAAAATACTAAAATCAGCCAAGTTCACAGTTACAGCAGCAATAACCAGTTTGCTGTTATAAAGTACGCAGGATGCTATTGCCCAGAGTCCCCAGGCTCAATATTTCACAATCTTGATAACTGGTAAAGTTGCATGGGCTTGGACTCATATAAGTTCTGGAATTTATTAACTATAAGGATCATAATAGAATGGTGTCGTATAGCATTCATAAAATTTATGGATTTCCTCAATGATTTTGGCAAGTAAAAACATGTAATTTTATATTACAAGCTAACAAACAGAGTGATACATAATTAAACAGTACACATAGCTCTGATCAATATCACAAAACTATCATATTTACATTACATGCTCAATGGAAAGGTGTCAATATTCAGATGGATGGATAATGATTAAATAAAACACTGTGGTTCATTAAAACCCATTTAGATAGTCAATAAGGTAATGATTAAATAAAACACTGGTTCATTAAAACTCATTTAGTCAGTCATTAAGATAATGATTTAATAAAACACTGTGGTTCATTAAAACCCATTTAGATAGTCAATAAGATAATGATTAAATAAAACACTGTGGTTCATTAAAACGCATTTAGTCAGTCATTAAGATAATGATTCAATAAAACACTGTGGTTCATTAAAACCCATTTAGACAGTCAATAAGGTAATGATTAAATAAAACACTGGTTCATTAAAACTCATTTAGACAGACAATAAGATAACGATTAAATAAAACACTATGGTTCATTAAAACCCATTTAGACAGTCAACAAGAGTTTTTTGCCTTTTTACAAAGGAATTTTGCATACACAGTATTACACACACACAGATATGTTAGAACAGATGCAGTTAATACCATAAAACATCATTTTATGATAAAAACGATCAGGCTTTGTACCTTAACGATCACCTCTTTATTATGGCGAGATGAAAACAATCTCTTACCTTGTGACTTTTAAAAGACAAAGACTCATCTCTTTCATGTGGCACATATATATGCAACATAAGCTTCATTTAGTTTATTTTAATTTTATTATCTTACATATATACTCACACACGGGTTGTTAAATGCATTTTTTATGTCATGTTTTTACTCATTTATTATCATTATATATATGTAATTTTTTAATTTTTTTATAATTTATTTCTTAATTTAATCTACTCTCATCTGTTTTTAGTATTATTCTTATCTGAATTAATTCATTATCTTTTACATAATTCATAAATTTTAGTGCATATAAATGTATTTTAAGCACTTCTGAATATATTTATGGAGTTATATTGGTATTCTTATTAATTGTATTATTACGGCCACTTTATCCCACACGTCAAACTATTATAAAATGCACATTAAAACGTAATATGACACCACAGTGCATAGGCACATGGTATTTACAACTAGATATTACCAAAATGGGTTTACAAGCACGGTTGCCACGACGACGACTGTGGACTGTTCTGGGAATTAGTTGTGGGAAGGACAGGTGGCAGAGAACAACCCTCATTGGCTTCATCCCTCATTGTAGGTTGTGCAGGCCTGGGTAAGCACAGAAGGTCACAACCATCAAGGAAAGGTCAGGAATATCATCCCATAGTGCTGCATTAATATTCACTGCTGTCAGCTGGTGGACAGCTGACTATATCACAGTTGGAGCAGTCAAAGAAAGTATTCCACTTCTGACTGTTTGCCTACACAGTCACACCTCATTGATGCTTATGGATGCTTATAAGGGATGTTCTCATCATACAGGCATGGGGTAAATTCCATTCCAGAATTGAAACTGATTTTCGAAAGTAAGTTGGAACTGGAATCAAATTTTCTGGAATTGGAACCGAGATGAACCAATGAACTTGACTTATTCGAATGACACTGAATGAACAACAGTGAAATATCAAAAATGTCTGATTAAATATGATTGTCCCCACATGTTTTCAAGAACAAATAAAACCATGTTAAAATGAACTGGAATTGAATATTTAAGTAAACAAAATGAATTTACATAAATACTTACAACTTGTGTAACTACTTTGAGAATACAACCCCACATACTTAAACTACACATATTTTATGCTAAAATCTCAGGAATAGTTCTCATTTAGGTAATAATGCTGCCATGCTAAACTACAGAAGGCATTCCTCCAGTACAAACCTTGACCACACATTTGCCTGAGGCAACTGCTCTAACGATATGAAAAACAGCCGTTTTGAAGCTGCCAACAAGATATGCTTTGTCTAGATAGAATCACACAATGATATCTCTGTTGACCTTAGATGAATGGGTTTTGCAATACATTAATGAACTGCTCTGCTGAGAGCTACAAGAGTATGCCAGTGCAACAGTCTACTTTCTTCACTGATATTAGTACAACTCTCAAATATAGAGCTACTCAAAAAAAATCAGAATAAATAAAACAGAAAGACAGGAAACATTTCCAAAGTTTGTTTGTTGTATTTCCAGAGCAAGAACTGTTCTGCAGAGTGTGAAAAAGGAGCCAAAAGGAACCAAAAGGAAACGACTATGTCAGAAGTATGAATGATAAGCAGTCAACTACCCTTAATTTCTCTGGGGCGATTTTCAATTTAACCCAAGGATTTTACTATGAACACTGGAAGTAATGTACTAGTCCTGTTCCTGTCATAGATCAGGAATTTTTTTTTACAAATTTAACAACATTTTTTAAAACAAAACAGTCTGTCAACCTTTCACATTTTTTTTCATAATTTTCTTTGTACTGAAAATATGAAATATTAAAATATGAAAGACAAATTAAATATGATATCTACATTTTGCAATAACAATTTAGTTCTCTATGACAAGTCTAAATGAAACTGGCTTTTGTATTGCCTTTATGATAGAAAATACACTGTCAATTCCAGTGGTTCATATTTTCGTCATCACAACCAACTGGCACTATCTTCCTAGAGGTGATCTTACACATGGCTAAATTTATCTACTCACACATCTCCCAATGTAAATCATCAATAAATTGCATAATTTCTCTTATTGGTAACCTGCCGCATTTACAGCCTAATCATCCATTTAAGATAACACTCATGGGCTTATTCATGACAGGAAGCTGCCAAATTGTGTGACTATCACATGATGTGTCACGTGATCATCATAAAATATCAACGGTTTATTCTCTCAAAGGCCACATAATGAAACTATTCACCAGTGCATATTCCAACGAAACAGCCAGTGCACCAGGCACCTGAAATCAGACCGTGACAGGTACGTTTTCTATAACTGATCTCTCCTAAATGTCCTAATTATATACAGACATTTTTAATAAAATGAAAAATAAAATGTTCGTTGTTTCAAAATGCTCCCGGACATTTCTCTTCACATGTGTGGCTTTCCTGATGTGTTGTTTTGTCCCGTCTGTCCTAACTACTAGCTAATTACATTCAGTCCGGTGCCACAAGGTGCCGATACAGACTTACACGAGAAGGAAGAATAACACGATAAACATCACAAGACTAATTGATGATCAGTAGTTTGCCTACGGCTATCTAGAATCAATGGAAGGCACTAACAGGACGTCTTGGACAAATATCACTCAATTAGTATTGACCAGTGCAATAGGGGTGGCTCTACATAATAATAACCATGGGAATATCAATCAATACTAAGCTTGGAATGTAAATGTTAACTTGTGGCCAGATAAGATAGCGATCAATAAGAAATGGTCCCAAGCACAGACCAACAACTTGAGGTCTAGCACGGATGGGACTAAACATATATCTCTTTATAAAACAATAGTTAGGACAACTTGAAGAACCACACATACATGGAATGATAATCGACTGGAATGATTTATCTGCTGATTAAGTGGGCAGTGTGAAAATGTATAAAAACAGACTTGACAGCTGATCCTTAGCCAGAAATAATTGTTGGCAAGTCTTGAATTAGAGAAAATGTGCCTTTTAGCATGCGAACGGCTTCCAAGAAAGTCTTTCATGTCAATCACTGCCATTATTGGCCAGTTTAGTTTTTTCAATGACAAACCAGTGTCATATGTGTCATTTATTTAATTAATACTGATCCATTTCATGTGTTTCACAACCAGTTGTCCAAATAATAGTCATTAATGTGGGCCCATAGACTTGAAACTATTAGTTGATCTGGCCCCTTCTAAATTCCACCCCTTTCATCAGTTGTAATTACCCGTCGTCTGCCAGTCTTAAAGATGGGCAGACGGTCTCTCGCTAAGCCCCTGCTTAAATGAATTGGATAAAAATGTGTGTATTCTCATCAATATTTGTGTTGACATGTCATTTCAATTACTAGTAATCTTGTTAAACCTTGGTTGTTGTTATTGTTGAGGTTGTTGTTTTTGTTAGTGTTGTTGTTTTTGTTATTGTTGTTATTGTTGGTGGTGGTGGTGGTGTTGGTGATAATAATCAACTAAACAAACTTTTGTTTGCCAGTCTCCCCACTCGCCAGACGTCTGCTCCCATCCATTCCTCTATGTCCTTCTCCCATTGTCTCCTAGGTCTTCCTCTGCTTCTGCTGCATTCCACTTTTCCTTCCATTATTAGTCTCTCTAGAGATTGATGCCGTTTCAGTTGGCCGAAATAATTTAGTTTCTGTTTCTTTACAAAATTCAATAAAGTCCCGGGTATAACACCAAGCTCATCTGCGATGGATTCGTTAGTTCTATGTTCAGTCCACGACACTCGAAATAACTTTCTATAACACTTGTTTTCAAATGCTTTTATACGTTTAGTAATGTTCTTATTAAGAGTCCAGGTTTCGCATCCATACGTAGCAGTTGGAAATATGCAGAGTTTCATATCTTTGTTCGTTGCTTTCCACAGCTTCTTCATCTCCGTCAACATTTTACTCGCCATTGCCAACCTCTGCTTGATCTCTTTCGTCCCATCCCCATCATCAGTGACACAGAAATTCAAAACTGTCCACTCGTTCTATTTCCTCGCCATCTACTGTGACTTCTGATGGTTCTCGACATCCCTTCACATCCACAATCTTAGTCTTCTTTATGTTTAGTTTCAATCCTTTCATCTCTCTGTGCTCTTTAACAGTAGTTATAAATTTATCCAATCCTTCTTTTGTATCGGATATTAACACTGTGTCATCGGCATATCTCAATTTATATATCTCCTGTCCATTCACTTTCAGTCCATTAAAAAAACTTGCTTCTCGGGTCAGTCTCAACCTCTCTCATGATATTCTCTGTGTAGACTGAATAGGTGGGGGGACAAAATGCACCCATCTTTGAATAATCTATGAAACAGATTCTAAGGTCGTGGTGGAATTCTCTGCATTTTTGAATTAACATCTTTAGGTTGAAAATGTGATCTCTTGTTCCTCTTCCAGTCCGGAAACCAGCTTGTGTTCTGTTGACTTCACATTCTAATTTTGTTGTGATTCTCTTCATTATGATTTTTAGCATAATTTTGTTCGCATGGCTGATGAGTGATATAGTCCTGTGGTTTGAGCATTCTTGCATGTCACTTTTTTTCGGTATTGGTATAAAAATGGCTCGTTTCCAGTCCATGGGCCATGTTCCACTTTTCCATATTTTCTTGCATAATGTGTGATAGATATCCACGCCTGCTTCGCCACTTGCTCTTATTAGCTCTGCAGTGATGTCATCAGTGCCAGGTGATTTTCTGTCTTTTATTGCCCACTCTACCTCTGAACACAAAGGCTTAAGTTCATCTTCTGGTTCTGTCCTCTCTCTGCCTTCATCCATGTCTACCTCTTCTGCTTCTTCTTTCTTAAACATGCTTTCATAATATTGCTTCCATCTTTCAAGTATGTCATCGCTTTCTGTCAGAGTCATTCCTGTTTCATCTTTGATAACATTAAGTGTAGGTTTGAACGACTGTGTCATAGACTTTATTTCCTTGAACATACTGCGACTATTGTTCCTTCTCATACATAGTTCTATCTTTTCACATTTCTTCTCTAGATATTTCTTGTCTTCCTTACACATTTGTTTAATCATCTTGCACTTCTCTCTGTCATTACCGAGTAGTAACATCTATATTGGTATCAATATAAAATATGTATATATAAACACAGAATGCAAGCAGGCATGCATGCACACATGCATGTCCACAAATGCACGCATGCAAACACACACGGATGCACACACGCACACACACGCACACACACTTACCTACCAACACCCATTCAGTCAACCTCTGGCAAAGGAATGAGGTCTTAGGTGATTTACTCCAAACAGCCCAAACTTGAGTGAAAATATCACAATTATTCCTTATATGTTTAAGTATATCTGCAGTAAACAAGATGACTAGGTTGATAGTATTTGTCTCAGTAGTCAAACACAGTTATCAAGTGGCCTTTTGCAACCTGCTAGTGAACTTTTGACCAGTGAGTTGCAGCCACAGCAGCTGTGGATGGACATCTTAGACAGGATATTATTAGGATCTTGCCAGAGAGTTACTAATCAATTGACTGAATGATATATCTACAGCAGTGATCCTGCTAAGTCCCTGGTCAAAGATAAGCAGATTTACTTACATTGGTCAGTGCTCAACTGGTACTTGTAGGCACAGCTTTACACATCTGAAGGATTATAGCAAATGCATATATAGATTCAAAGAACATCTTAATGATACAAAATCTGATTGTTTATCGAGAAATCATGTTACACATTACCGGGTAGTCTGTTTTGATTATCCAAATTATTTTTAAAGAAACACAATTTGATAGTATAATTTGACCTACATATGTATAATTTAAACAAACAACTGAATAAAGAAATAAACAACTGGACATATTTGGATGGACGAATGACTGAATGAACGAACGAACTAACGAATAAATGAATGACATTTGTAGCTGGTACCTATGCATATACATATGCATGCTCGACATCACATGCACACATGCATTGTACATATGGAATAGCACACATGTACTGCATTGTACATACGGCATTGCACATATGCACAGCACTGAACATGCGGCATTGCACACATGCACAGCATTGTACATATGGCATTGCACACATGCACAGCATTGTACATACGGCATTGCACACATGCACAGCATTGTACATACGGCATTGCACATATTCACAGCATTGTACATACAGCATTGCACACATGCACAGCATTGTACATATGGCATTGCACACATGCACAGCATTGTACATACAACATTGCACACATGTACGGCATTGTACATACGGCATTGAACACATGCATGACATTGTACATACAACATTGCACACATGCACAGCATTGTACATACGGCATTGCACAATTGCACAGCATTGTACATACGGCATTGCACACATGCACGGCATTGTTTATACAACATTGCACACATGCACAGCATTGTACATACGGCATTGCACACATGCACAGCATTGTATATACAACATTGCACACATGCACAGCATTGTACATACAGCATTGCACAATTGCACAGCATTGTACATACGGCATTGCACACATGCACAGCATTGTATATACAACATTGCACACATGCACTGCATTGTACATACGACATTGCACACATGCACAGCATGTACATACGGCATTGAACACATGCACAGCATTGTACATACAGCATTGCACACATGCACAGCATTGTACATATGGCACTGCACACATGCACGGCATTGTCCATACAACATTGCACACATGCACAGCATTGTACATACGGCATTGCACAGCATTGTACATACGGCATTGCACACATGCACAGCATTGTACATACAACATTGCACACATGCACAGCATTGTACATATGGCATTGCACAATTGCATGCATTGTACATACAGCATTGCACACATGCACTGCATTGTACATATGGCATTGCACACATGCATTGCATTATACATATATATGGCATTGCACACATGCACTGCATTGTACATACGGCATTACACACATGCACAGCATTGTACATACGGCATTACACATATGCACGGCATTGCATGCATGCTCATATACAAGCATAACTACACATGTTTTTGATTAAGCAAAACATCAACAAATTCTTGGGCTATTTTTTTGGGAAACAATGCACATGGAAATTAAAGTGAATATCTCCATCCTGGCAACGTCATTAATTTCAAGCGTAATCTCACAAGCTGCCTTCCTGTAAGACGTGGCAATGTTAGAACGACAAACAATAGGCGCAATAATTGTGTTCTTTTGCCCAAATGTCTAGCATCAATCAATGCTCTTTTATGTGACATTGAGTTAACAAGCTGCAATCCATTTTGGCCATTAGTTTTTGCCAATTTGCTTCCTGGTGCTACCATCAATTGATTGCGGGAAAACGCAGAAATGTCATAGGTTGTTTGGACCGCGTGCACGCACGAATATTGCCTCTTAACGCATGTATCTCATCAGAGTTCAGCTATTTCTGACAAGTCAACCGGGACATCATTCAGTGGCAGTTCCATGCACCGTACGCCCAGAAATGTTCAACAATGTCACTATTCAGTCTTTAAATTTAGACATTTCATAGAGACAAACGAATGTGTTGTTTTTAGATTCTCGCTCATAAGGTTAGTGTCTGCTTTCTTTTGCAGTAATCAGTGTTTGGTAATTGCATAAATTTTCGAATTAAACGTACATGTAATAATAATTACTAACACAAACTTTGATTAGCTGAATACATGCATATCATATCCATTGGTTCGCTTCTGCCAAGACGCATTGCCACGTTCTGTATGCATGTATTTATTTTGGTAGAATCCACATCACACATATACAATTACAAAAACACAGGAAAGGGTCAACTATGTACAGTATAACAAACACTTTTATGGCGAGGAAAGGAGGGAACAGAAACAATACTTGATAAGCTTGATTTAATTCAAACACAAGGTTAACCTTACGTGTTTCCAGTGATCGGCCAACCCTGAGCCAAGTTCTACTCAATATGATCAGCTAGTCTGTGATCTAATTTGTAAGGCATCATGGATGAATTACACTAAATCCCTAGAGACAACGAAGTGAACAGCAACATGTTAATGACATTTACATGACTGGATTCTTCCTAAAACAAACACAGTTTCAATTAATTATTGATAAAGATTCGATACCTTAAATATCATGACAGCATTGACAGGCGCCTAAGGCAGAAATTTCTGCCGGACTACCAAAAATGATTTACTGTCAATTTTATGAGATCCCACAAGATCGGACAATGCAGCCACGCCTAGCTTGTACATAAAAACTTCAAGTTCTTATATAACATGGTATCCAGTCCTTAGTCCCGATTACTTCTCAAAGCGCTTTACACCTCATCCTCTGGCAAACCTGTTCATTAGACCATCATCTCAACTTCTCTGGGAAGGTGTCAGCCATATTGCAGTTACTGCGCGGAGACTGTATGTACACAGATATCTACGACCGAGCCGGGTGACCAGGTCCCCATTTATTCACATCAGTCAACTGATGTAACAAAGAACAAACAAACATTCTCCAAGCTTCAAAATAGCAGCAAGAGGATTCTTTAACATTGGGTTCTCTCAGTTAATCTATGTCTTAAGTTCTAACTACAATGCTACTCTGCCCTGTAAGGACTGACCACATAACAGACACTCCCAACAACTTGCTTGTCTTATTTCCTGACCAACAAATAAATGCCAGATCCGAACAAACATCACTAGCGCTACGAACGTAATTCAACGTTATGAGAGGATGCAGAATCTGATGAATGAGGGAATGCATCCTGTCTTGTCTGAGGTAAATAAACAGCATCCAGATAAACAGCTGTCACTTCTGCACGAGTTAACATGCAAGCCTGTCCTACACCACACACACAGCACCACTCATGGCACGACACAACATTACTCTGCACCACTCTCAGCAACATACAGCATCACTCACAACACTACCCAACACCACTCAGGACACCATACTGCACCACACAGCACCACTCATGGCACGACACAACATTACTCTGCACCACTCTCAGCAACATACAGCATCACTCACAACACTACCCAACACCACTCAGGACACCATACTGCACCACACAGCACCACTCATGGCACGACACAACATTACTCTGCACCACTCTCAGCAACATACAGCATCACTCACAACACTACCCAACACCACTCAGGACACCATACTGCACCACACAGCACCACTCATGGCACGACACAACATTACTCTGCACCACTCTCAGCAACATACAGCATCACTCACAACACTACCCAACACCACTCAGGACACCATACTGCACCACACAGCACCACTCATGGCACGACACAACATTACTCTGCACCACTCTCAGCAACATACAGCATCACTCACAACACTACCCAACACCACTCAGGACACCATACTGCACCACACAGCACCACTCATGGCACGACACAACATTACTCTGCACCACTCTCAGCAACATACAGCATCACTCACAACACTACCCAACACCACTCAGGACACCATACTGCACCACACAGCACCACTCATGGCACGACACAACATTACTCTGCACCACTCTCAGCAACATAAAGCATCACTCACAACACTACCCAACACCACTCAGGACACCATACTGCACCACACAGCACCACTCATGGCACGATACGACATTACTCTGCACCACTCTCAGCAACATACATCATCACTCACAACACTACCCAACACCACTCAGGACACCATACTGCACCACACAGCACCACTCATGGCACGACACAACATTACTCTGCACCACTCTCAGCAACATACAGCATCACCCACAACACTACCCAACACCACTCAGGACACCATACAGCACCACTCATGGCACGACACAACATTACTCTGCACCACTCTCAGCAACATACAGCATCACTCACAACACTACCCAACACCACTCAGGACACCATACTGCACCACACAGCACCACTCATGGCACGACACAACATTACTCTGCACCACTCTCAGCAACATACAGCATCACTCACAACACTACCCAACACCACTCAGGACACCATACTGCACCACACAGCACCACTCATGGCATTACTCTGCACCACTCTCAGCAACATACAGCATCACTCACAACACTACCCAACACCACTCAGGACACCATACTGCACCACACAGCACCACTCATGGCACGACACAACATTACTCTGCACCACTCTCAGCAACATACAGCATCACTCACAACACTACCCAACACCACTCAGGACACCATACTGCACCACACAGCACCACTCATGGCACGACACAACATTACTCTGCACCACTCTCAGCAACATACAGCATCACTCACAACACTACCCAACACCACTCAGGACACCATACTGCACCACACAGCACCACTCATGGCACGACACAACATTACTCTGCACCACTCTCAGCAACATACAGCATCACTCACAACACTACCCAACACCACTCAGGACACCATACTGCACCACACAGCACCACTCATGGCACGACACAACATTACTCTGCACCACTCTCAGCAACATACAGCATCACTCACAACACTACCCAACACCACTCAGGACACCATACTGCACCACACAGCACCATTCATGACACGACACGACATTACTCTGCACCACTCTCAGCAACATACAGCATCACCCACAACACTACCCAACACCACTCAGGACACCATACTGCACCACACAGCACCACTCATGGCACGACACGACATTACTCTGCACCACTCTCAGCAACATACAGCATCACCCACAACACTACCCAACACCACTCAGGACACCATACTGCACCACACAGCACCACTCATGGCACGATACGACATTACTCTGCACCACTCTCAACAACATATATCATCACTCACAACACTACCCAACACCACTCAGGACACCATACTGCACCACACAGCACCACTCATGGCACGATACGACATTACTCTGCACCACTCTCAGCAACATACATCATCACTCACAACACTACCCAACACCACTCAGGACACCATACTGCACCACACAGCACCACTCATGGCACGACACGACATTACTCTGCACCACTCTCAGCAATATACAGCATCACTCACAAAACCATATTGCACCACACAGCACTACCCAACACCACTCAGGACACCATACTGCACCACACAGCACCACTCACAACACCACACCACAAGACACCACACTGCACTACCCAACACCACTCATGGCTGGAGATGTAGGAACTGCAAGCCCATTGGTATTCAACAATACCCCTGCCACCGGTTAATGGATCACACACTGCAACCTTTCCATACTAACCAACTAACTTTGACATACGATGCAACTGACTGTCTCAGTGATCTGTGTCCTTTCCCTGCTTCTAAAGACAAAATGGTCACCCGATCAATCACTAAGAATATTTCACTTACGCAGCTTTTAAGGTTCTATTTAAACACATAGCATGGAATGTCATGTGGGCAAAACTTGGCTTTTTCTTCCAATTTTTTCAATGGTATGTGTTACACATAAATCTCATAAGAGCACAGCAGGATTGCATACACTGCCCTGTGACATGCCTTAAAACACTCAATGTGCTAACTTAGGGATTTACCTGTCATGGTTGGTTTACTCACAAGTCTTACCTATTACATCAGAATTCTTACGGTTTACTCCCAACTCGATTTAGTCATAACTCAATTTACTCATAACTCTTATAAAATGGTTTACTCATAACCCATGGTTTACTCATAACTTATGGTCTTACAGGTGCTAGTTACCAGTCTTACAGTTGGCAGTTACCAGTCTTACAGGTGTCACTTACCAGTCTTACAGTTGTCACTTACCAGTCTTACAGTTACCAGTCTTACAGTTGTTAGTTACCAGTCTTACAGGTGATAGTTACCAGTCTCGCAGAACTCAGAATCAATTTATTTGACCTATAAATACGATACATATACAACAAATAACGCTAGTAATAGATAAGGTCGGGAGACTCCCATTAAGATATATTGCAGTTGTCAGTTACCGGTCTTACAGTTGTCTGTTACCGGTCTTACAGTTGTCTGTTACCGGTCTTACAGTTGTCAGTTACCGGTCTTACAGTTGTCTGTTACCGGTCTTACAGTTGTCTGTTACCGGTCTTACAGTTGTCAGTTACCGGTCTTACAGTTGTCAGTTACCGGTCTTACAGTTGTCTGTTACCGGTCTTACAGTTGTCAGTTACCGGTCTTACAGTTGTCTGTTACCGGTCTTACAGTTGTCAGTTACCGGTCTTACAGTTGTCTGTTACCGGTCTTACAGTTGTCTGTTACCGGTCTTACAGTTGTCAGTTACCGGTCTTACAGTTGTCAGTTACCGGTCTTACAGTTGTCTGTTACCGGTCTTACAGTTGTCTGTTACCGGTCTTACAGTTGTCTGTTACCGGTCTTACAGTTGTCTGTTACCGGTCTTACAGTTGTCAGTTACCGGTCTTACAGTTGTCTGTTACCGGTCTTACAGTTGTCAGTTACCGGTCTTACAGTTGTCTGTTACCGGTCTTACAGTTGTCCGGTCTTACAGTTGTCACCGGTCTTACAGTTGTCTGTTACCGGTCTTACAGTTGTCTGTTACCGGTCTTACAGTTGTCTGTTACCGGTCTTACAGTTGTCTGTTACCGGTCTTACAGTTGTCTATTACCGGTCTTACAGTTGTCTGTTACCGGTCTTACAGTTGTCAGTTACCGATATTTAATAAAACTGCTTCCATTTGGTATACAGGCACCTATCATGGCATTAGTTAAGATAATAACCTGTTCCTTCTTCAATAGAGATGACCCATATATAGGGACACTGATTTTCCGTGATCGCGGAAAACAGACAGAATTCGCAATTTGAAACAGAATTGATCTTTTGGAACGGAAATTCGACGATCATGGAGAAAGAATGGAATTCAGCGTAAGCGACATTTTGAAACGGGATTTGCATTTTCGAACGGAAACTCCATAAACGCTGAAAGAGTAGAATCACCAACACCGTAAATTATACTGACTTTATTGGCGATATTTTGAAACAAACATGATTACTATGCAACAGTATTCATTTATTTTGGTAGATTTATGATGCAGGATTTTTAAAACGCACAAGGCAAATCGTTACGAAGTGTCATGGCACCTCGTGTCAACTGACGTAAACAGGGACGAGGGTGGAAGACGTTAACATAAACAGTTTCGTGATTGTTGACTGGCTGTCAGCTAAGCGCATTGAAGACATGTTGCTCATTAAATATAGTTGTCAAACCGTTAGAACATGCATAAGTGTACATATTCCTGTTTCAAACACAGAACTCGAAGGAATAACAACAGCCTAGGTTACGCTGGCTCAAAATGATACAGTCCGCATTTCGTAGTTCTAACCAATTCCGTTGGAAGGCGTAATATATAACGCTAGCTAAAATGTTTGAACAAAATTATTAGTGAAACAGCATTGATCAGTGATTTGAACATTCACAATTGTTAATATGATTGCTTGTATAATTTACTTTTGTTAACTTATATATTAATCACTGCTGCATTAGAACTAACTAGTCATTGATGTTACTGTGTGACAGGAATTGTTTTATTATCTAAATTGATTATGTACGGTTGTTACTGTGTTGCAAATATTGCACAAATAAATGTTATTAGAAAAGTTAACCACAAAGTAAAACAGTATTATTTAGATGCAGAGATCATAACATTGTGATATTTTAGATATTTCACACAATGCATTAATTTTTTAAGTTAACATTGAAATAAAATATTTCTTTTCTGATCAAAAATGGTATTCATTAGCCAGTATGCCAGTTCTAAATGGAAAAAGCATCATTTGACACAGAAAATGTGTTGCTTGAAATGGAATTTGTTTTTCTGAAATTGGCCATTTTCTGAAATGGAATTGAAACAGCATTTGCCTTTTTTGAAAAGGAAAATCAGTGTCCCTACATATAATTACCACCAAAACATGGCACAACCTCTTATTAAACCAACATAAACACAGCACAATGAATATTCCAAAAAACACATGACCACAGGTCTGCACACCCACATTGTGGAGTACACAAAATCCAATTCGGTATCCAACTAACTGTTCTTGAATGTCATAACTGGGTAAAGCCTCTGAGGCTCTTACAGTTCCTTGCCATTCATACAAACACTATTTTGACGTCTATTGAAAGTATTCAGCAATGCTACAATCACTGCATGAAAAGTATTCATTGCTGTGTAGTTACATATACCGCTCGCCAAGCAGAGGCCTGGATGACAGCACCATTTTTTGTTTAACTAATGTAGGTGCCCTTCGTTGACAATCCAACACTCCACAATTACACAAGGATGACTGCCCAATTACATCACAAGCCGCATTTAGGATATATCGTAGCTGAAACTGCTAAAGTAGTTTTTATGGAAACGGATTTGATCACCAGCGATTCGTCATAAACAGTATGATACCTGTGTGTGTGTTGTTACTTGATGAATGCTTAAACTTACAGAGTCACAGACAACAATCTAGTATTATGCATGTCAATGCATTGATCTACTAACCGAATACTCATTAGCAAAGTTAAAAAAACAAGCACCAAAATAATAGTTGATTCTATGGTAGAAGCCAGAACGTAGGTTCTGCGTAAGGCAGCCGCTGCACGCAATACATGTCACTATGTATCATTGAACTAATGTTACTTACATGTACTGGTGAAGACGGACGCCTGCGAAGCTATTACTCCCAGCCTCAGCTGTCTAACAACTAGGCACTGGTATGCCAGCATTCAGCTCCAAGACAGTCAAATGCCACTGGCCACGCTTAGAGTGACCACCTCTGGCCATGGTCCGCCGTAGTCACTGTCAAGCGTCTACTCACGCGAATTGAGCAAGCTGAACAATGGACACTGAGAATTGATTTGCAGCATCGATAGTCAATCGACTTGGGCAGCTGCAGATGCTGCTGCTGCTGTGACTGGGTAGTGATTGTTGAACCGGGCAAGGTGCAGCACTAGCCTCTTGTTCTTCCTCTTCGTTACAGCACGCACACACACAATGGAGAAGGATGAGTGAAACAGCTGCAAGTGTGGAGTGACTGCAAGTGGCACAACCTTTAAACCACAGCAAGGGTGGCACAGCCACTGAACCACTGCAGGAGTGGAACATCAACTGAACAAGTACAAGAGTAGCACAACCATTGAACCATACCAAGAGTGGCACAACCGCTGGATCACAGCAAGAGTGGTACATCCATTGAACAATTAAAAGAGTGGCAAAACCTCTGAACAACTACAGGAGTAGCACAACCACTGAACCATTATCAGGTTGGCACAACCATTGCAACAGTGGCACAACCATTGCAACAGTGGCACAACCACTGCAACAGTGGCACAACCTTTGCAAATGGGCACAACCACTGAACCAGTGCTAGGGTGGCACAACCACTTAACCAGTACAAGAGTAACACAATTACTGATCCACTGCAATAGTGTCACATCAACTGAACCATTGCATAAAGGCACTACCAATTCCAGTCTTACAACAATTGCAAGGATGGTGTCATCATTGCAAGGATGGTGTCATCATTGCAAGGATGGTGTCATCATTGCAAGGATGGTGCCACCATTGGAACAGTGTTGCAACCACTGCAAGAGTGCAACTACTGCAAGACTGGTGCAACGGTTGCAATAGCAGTACAGACACTGCATGAGTGTCACAACATCAGACCAACCATTGCAAGAGTGAAGTTTCCACCATAAGACTGAAACAGCCGTAGCAGCAGAATTGACAATCATATTTTGCTTCACCTAATTCCATCTTGGAGAAATCATCTGTATCACAGTTCAGATAGAAGTGGTTGTCATCACCTTCCAATCTGAGAAATCATCTGTATCATAGTTCAGATAGAAGTGGTTGTCATCACCTTCAAATCTGAGAAATCATCTGTATCACAGTTCAGATAGAAGTGGTTGTCATCACCTTCCAATCTGAGAAATCCCATTTATTATCAACATCTTCTATCAGGATGTGTTCACGCTTATCATTTATTATTATAGAATGACTGGGTACAAGTGCCAATGTTCATCTTTCAAGATTGATACTGCTAGACAGTAGAGGGCTCAATATCAGATAAGAAATGTTGGATAAACTACCCGGATAAACGTTGGCAACGTAAACGAGAGCGATTACTCCCACACAATCCAGTACAGTACCATTAGAGAGGTGATTATGGCCCAGTGGTGGCATAGAGACCCACGATTGTTTGATCTAACCATAGAATTACTGCTCATTGATTCGGGCCTTCACTTCGATCAATTAACACAAATCCAGCAGCAGCCATGCCACCGAATACTTTGTTCATAATGTGTAATTACGCGGCATCCTGTGTAAAATGAAATACGCACAGGAAACCATGGATACCCTCAATAATAATAATTATGAAATACTTATTAGCAGCGAGAGGTATACTCAGCATCTGAAGGGTGGCCTCCTAACACACGGGGATATATGAATTATTTAATCAAGCCCTACGTTAGTTATTAGTCCAAGATGACTGTGTGCGGTCGATGGACACGAGAACATTACCATTCACTGGAAAACTTCCCGTTGAAGACGATGATGTTTTGCCAGTCTCGTTCCAAATCTGACCTGACCCTGAACTTCCCAATCCTAAATTGCTGCAAGGTAATTTTTCCAGTCATTTAATCTTCACAATAAGCCGCCCATTTCACTGGTAAATCATACTGCTTTATTCAATATCGAGAGATTGGAATTTGGTTAGAATTGGTCTTTGGTTAGATTGTCAATGATGAATAAATAGCAAAGGTGCTGACAGGGGAAGGACATTGGAAAAAGTTAACATGGTGTAACTCAGGACAGTAATAATTTAGTGACAATTCTATATTTTAACATAGTACTGTTATTAAAATTGCACCTAGATGCCTTTTGTGGGTCTAATTGTATTGATGTATTTACCGCAGATGCAAACTACAAGGAGTCCTGATGAAAACAAATCTGCTTAAAACAAACAACTTAGAAATCCCTGTTCAGGCCTGCACAGTTATATGCACCCATGGATATAACGAACGCCAAGTGCAACTTATTCCTTAAAGCGACCATCCCCTGTACAGCTAATTTTAAGATTTCAATTACATTATATGCAATTTAATGTACTGTGCAATTTCCCTGCGAGGATCAATAAAGTGTTCTTTATTTTTATTATTTTATTGCATTATTTAATGTCTCATATAAATTTCCCTGCGAGGATCAATAAACTATTCTTTATTTTTATTATTTTATTGCATTATTTAATGTCTCATATTATTTAATGTCTCATATATTATTTACCATCTATGTTTGTTTGCAAATCCGAATTAATGTATTATTATTATGACTAGTAAAACTACCAACATCTAGAAAGGTTAACCTTTGTTTGACGAAGACCTTTGCAGTTATTTGCAATGCTATACATGTTTTCTACGGTAATGTAAAGATAGGTTTTACGGGTTAAACAATTATTTGGTAATATTAATTATAAAATAATTTAAACTATAGCTGCTGGCACAACTATCTCTAGTAACGAAGCAATTATGACGAGTACCTTACACAAGACAAATACCAGCACTACATAAGACATCATTATGATCAAGTCAATCACTTTTTTAATAATCTAACTCGTGCTAATGACATCAGCGTCAAACGTCAGCTGACAAGATGACGTCACCAGTGACAGCCACGTTCTAACGCCAGGCACTTCTTCATAGAATAACGATTTGTTGCCCTCTAACTAAATCTAGTTGCCATATGCCCAGTTTGCACACTGATTGCTCTATTCTTGGTACGGCTTCCGTAGTCTAGTTAGCCTAAATGTCAAGCCCGGGTTTGTCAGTGTAGCGACTCATCATGGCGGGTAATGCCTCGATACTCATCCCTTGTCCGCACAAATCTCTCTTTTATTTCATTACATTTCAAATCTGCGTGTGAATGGTGGGGAGTACACGGAGGCCACATAAGAAGGTCAGCGAAGGTCAAATGACCCCTCAAGGCCCCACTGACGCACGATATTTAAACACGTTTTCTCTGGACTCAGACTAAGTAATTTGCATTAACGGAAGCGGTCGACAATTTCTCTTGGTCAACTCACAGGGCGTGGTGGTTCATATAAATAAAACTCCTAAATTCTCTACTGTTCGATCACAAATGACATCTAAATTAAAAATAATATTATACCTTATGTCTAAAACTGTAATACTGTAGAAATTGTATGATTGGGAATTTGAAAATGCAGGAAGTTTGAGTGACGACTGAGATTATTATCCAAGATACGCACACAAGTTGTATACCATTGTTTTTTGGAGAGAATGATGTACATATAAAATATACTTGCTCACAGAGATTTTGCCTCATTCAAGGAGAAAATGTCCAGTGAAAAGTAGTGACAAACCTCAATTCACATTTGAATTTGCTGGTAGATGTTTTGCCATATATAGTAAATGCATTGAAACAGTTAATTTATTAACATAACTTGATAGTTTGTTTTATTGGCTTTTTAAAGGTACATCACATTTTAAAACTGAATGAGAAACAATTATGTGATGTCAATAAATATTTAAAAGGCTGGTCATTTTTTTATGCTGACAAAAGATTTCCTGGATACGGTTAGGAACTTGGTGACTGTACACAATAATTGCACTCTTTCATGAAAGCATGAAGCATAAAAACCTTCAAAAAAACCTAAATTTTCCCTCTGCATGTCTTTTACCTGCTCAACCTACAACTGTTTCATAAACGTAATCAAAGAGGCGTCAGACATGGCTGTACGCAGAAAAAAGACACATTTAAAACTGAAACTAAATGCAATTGAGAAGAAAAATCTATTACAATCGCCATAATCTAAATATCTGTTTAATGTAATTACGTCTTGCAAATATACCTAGACACATCAAGTTCCCAGATGAACTACTGCACAGTCAAATTATAATACCTTTGCAGGTGTTTATTTAGAATTTTAACTGTTCCAATTTGAACATTTCAATTTCTACTACATGTACTGCCTTCATTTACATAGGTAACATATAAAAATAAGAAATGAGTAGAGCAAGATGTAGTTTGACTACTGGTATTAGACTGGTAAATGATAACCCACACCAACCATTACCTATCATCATTTTCAGTGCAATAGGTGTAACTTGAAATGCGAATCTGGGGACCAAGTCAGAAATCCATAGGTACAACGAGTTCATTTCACAAATATTCTCACTCAAATGTTGCTGAACGTATTACCATAGCCAAACAACATTAGCGCAGTCACGTTAATCTAGTAGACACAGGAGCGAGCAAACAATCTATTTTGCATTTCAACTGAGCCAACAGAATTACGTGCACCAGCTGAAGCGTGTAGGTCGGATAATCAATAGCATCAGCAAACGCAAAAGGAAAAATCAATACTGTCAGTAAATTCAGTCAAGAGAATCTATAGTATTAGCAACGACACGGCCTGTATTGAAAACCGTATTATTATTTCACTGGGTGCATCTCAGTACTTCAACGTTTAAGTAACGGTAACATACATTAAGAGCCAGGGCACGCACGGGCTGAGGGAACTAATAATTACTACAACCACAAAACACCTAGCTATTGGAAATAGTGTGAGTGTTGATCACCAGGTGGCAGCTTTTAACACCAGCACAACACTGTCTTGTGGATTGTTAGTCACTCAAGGCTGACCATGTTTCATGCTGTCTAAGATACAAAGTGTGATTGTTTTTATCGTGAAATTAAGTTTAAAATAAAGTATTAAACTGCATCTTTTCTTACATCTCGACAACCCAAATGTGTTTTAATGAACCACATTTTGTTCATATTATTTTACCTTTATGTGTTTAGTTTGTATGTTATCCACGGGTTTCACACAGAAGGTAAATTCAATGTGTGGTGAACGTTTAAAGAATACTACTAACCATACCACAAAGTTTCCAAGTGTCCAAGTAAATATTATTATTAATGGCAACCTACAACAAGTGTTTTCGTGTGCTACTTTCACTCGGTACCCCCTCACCCCCAGTGTATATATGATGACATGTGTTACAGAATTGTTCATGCAGCCCTTTCTCTGTTTGTATAAAGTTACACCAACTATTGCGTATGTTGGTAATGGGCAATCCAAATTTATTAATTCACAGGGATTGCCACTGTGCACAGACAATCTATACAGTGTATTTCGCATCCTGTGCACAGACAGGTACATAAAGATTACTGATCTATGTACCGCATATGCTATGTACTACAATTTGTACATATATATAATAATTTTCCATTCTAGCTAGTTAGTGACTGAAAAAACCCTTGAATGCTGTTAGACATATTTACAGCGTACGAACTGTCACAGATTTACAATATATAATTCAAGGGAAAAGATACCTCTGTGCATACTGCACACCTTCTATATTACTAGCTAGATTATTTACCGCAATTTGCTATATACAAAAGTGGGGGGTTCAAACCCCCTTAGTGATCTGATATTGACCATGCTAAATTGCAGATATTATATAAAAGACAATACATGTACATCAACGACACACTGGGAGGGTGGGAGGGAATCAAAATTTTGTTGATAGTTGAAGACGAAGTGTTCTGTACGGCAATGCGAATCGAACTGAACGAGAACCACGATTCTCTGTTCCTACTGCAAACATTTTCCCGCGCACGCGCTGCTGGCCAATCGCGTGCCGCTCAGGTGACGCGGTTTAATTAGCATTCTGGGCCAGCTTAATTAAGCGCTGGGGCGAATTAAAGGGGTGTGCAGTATTAGAGGGGAATCAGGTTGTTTTTACCACCTAGCTTATCCGCTAGGTGCTCGCTACGTTGTTACACAAAAAAGCTTTTCATCCTGAAGGCCAAAAATTCATTTCGTGTGCTACTTTCGCTCGGTACCCCCTCACCCCCAGTGTATATATGATGACATGTGTTACAGAATTGTTCATGCAGCCCTTTCTCTGTTTGTATAAAGTTACACCAACTATTGCGTAGGTTGGTAATGGGCAATCCAAATTTATTAATTCACAGGGATTGCCACTGTGCACAGACAATCTATACAGTGTATTTCGCATCCTGTGCACAGACAGGTACATAAAGATTACTGATCTAGCACAACACTGTCTTGTGGATTGTTAGTCACTCAAGGCTGACCATGTTTCATGCTGTCTAAGATACAAAGTGTGATTGTTTTTATCGTGAAATTAAGTTTAAAATAAAGTATTAAACTGCATCTTTTCTTACATCTCGACAACCCAAATGTGTTTTAATGAACCACATTTTGTTCATATTATTTTACCTTTATGTGTTTAGTTTGTATGTTATCCACGGGTTTCACACAGAAGGTAAATTCAATGTGTGGTGAACGTTTAAAGAATACTACTAACCATACCACAAAGTTTCCAAGTGTCCAAGTAAATATTATTATTAATGGCAACCTACAACAAGTGTTATCTCACCAGTGCACTGATGGTGCCAATCAAATGTCACACATCCACATAATGAACATGACAGCTTTTATATGTTATAGTATACACCTATTTAAACGCGCAGGTCTAGACTCTTGAAAGAGAACATATTTTACAAAACAAACTTGCCAAATGTTATTACAATAATGTACAAAAAATGCTTTCACTTTTGGGTGTACTAATTCTTTCCAAAATGATCTCATGATCACTGACCTTTCCCGACGATATCTTTATTTATTACTACTATTTTATTGGCATGAGTAACATCACACGCACCTGATAAATGTACAAATGAACATTTGATAGCACAACCCAATAAATCATCCGGGTTTGAATGACGATATAGACATATGCGCATGTAATGCTAATAAAACAACCATAGACAAACAAATATTCCATAGCCTCGATCTATGTTAGTCGATCAAGTGCATCTGTCACTACAACAAATGCTATCACATTACCAACAAACTGGGCCGGGCATAACATGTATTAAAAGGGAAACTTTAACCAACTTACTAGAAACAATATTTATAAAATAATCAGTTAGTTACATCAAGATGGCATTAGCAATAGAAAACAAAATTACTAATACTCTGTGCATTAATATGCTAACTTGGAGACAACGTAGGTGCATCGCCTCCCAGATGCAGAGGTACATTTTCCTGTTTTTGTTAATTCGCTTCGACCTATGATCTACCAAATGGTAATTTGTAAAAAAAAGGTGTTATTTAGAGTTATTTACTTTTTCAGTGGACGAGTTGAATAAGACACTCAAACGAAGGTGGTACTCTGGTGCTATGTTCTAAATACATGTTGTGGGAAATTATTATCAGCTGTAGAAATGCTGTAATTGGCAACATGAGAAATGAAATGGTCGGTGGGAACGAGTTTAAGATCAAGCTACAATAATGATGATATAAGTAACTGCTCTTGGTTTGTTGCTCCAGGGGTGGGGGTAATCAATATAAAAATAAATAAATAAAAAGTTGAAGCAGAGTATTAAACCATTGGTGTATACAGGACTACTATGCTAGACATTAAAGGTGCCTTTAGGAGTATGGAACGAATAAGCTGGACCGAAAGAATATGAATAAAAAAAACATGTCAGGACATATCATCATCGTATGAAAAAAACATGTCAGGAGACACATCATCATCATCATGTGAACTAATGGATTCTGAAGACGGCAACAGAAAGATGGAAAACAGGAAACAGGAGGGAAATAACTGGGCTTAACAGACAGAAGGACAAACTATGAAGAGATGCAGAGAAAGGCAGAAGATAGGACACAAGTTGACAGCTCACCATGGACCAGCTACATGGCACAAAAACTAGTTAGATAGTCTATGGAAGTGTACCGGAAAAGAAACTGAATGGTCCTTGGTAGCAGTTTGCACAAATGGTGTAAAGAATTAGAGACACAAAGCTGTCACTTATCATCCACTATGCTTAATTTGAGCCATACTACTTGTGTACATGTTACACAAGTTCTACAGGCTAAAACAAAGTTTGCAAGTAACAACTACAAGACAGTGTAACACAACCTAGGCCAAGCAAAAACATGTTTGATTCTGATTGCTACAAGAATATAGTACAGTAGATATTTTACTTTTTTTGCATTAATCATCATCTAGGCATAGGCAAAAGAACAGTTTTGTTTCTACCATATTAACCTGGCATTGACACCTTTTTCGTTACTATTTTTGTTGATGTATTTGTATGTAATTGATTGCGTATGGTCAGCCAACTGTTATTATTAAAACTACATTTGCAAGTTCAAACATCATACAGTTTCGCTTCTATTCAGGTTAAGCCACTAACTAAATATTTGAAGGTGTGGTTGTAAATGCACATTTGTGACGACAGTCAAATATACAGTCACAGTATTGAAATGCAGAGTGGACGCTTACTATTTTATACAGACACGCTGGGACCTGGCCAAATTGCTCCACATACGTGCGATGTTACTTATACATGGGTACGAGAGAGGGTAATAAATGGTAAGGATGGGGATATAACTTATTTTACCACCTGACTAATTTATTACCAGCTTACACCTCCCGTGGTCCAGTATATCAAGGGCACCAGTTGTTGCAAATTATGGCACTGCATGCAGCTGATAATAATTTCACGGTAGCGAATGCTTCCCGGTATATAAAACATAATGCCACTATGACGCCCTTTGGAGAATGTCTCACCATTTGTTATACGAAAAAAGTAAACAACTAAATAAAGTGTTTTGATTTTTTAGAACACCAATATATATCATTGTTGTTATAATGTATTCTTTGGTGATGTGATAATTCATTAAATATTTGCCGACTAGAATCGAGAACGCATTGTCTTGAATAAGCATTTTCTCCCAGGTGCTGAGGCTGACGAACTTCCCTGGACCATTATCCTCTGATCTACCAATTGGCGATGTGTTTTTTAAATACATCGCCAATGCGTTCTCGATTCTAGTCAGCAAATATTTAATGAATTATCACACCACCAAAGACTACATTATAACAACAATGATATATATTCGTGTTCTAAAAAATCAGTGCAAGCATCAGCAAAATTAAGATGATCTGATAAATATCTCATATCTGAATAATATCAAACGCTAACCACACTTTGGCATTGAATCACAATTATCTCGGCGCTCAGCAAAACAATATTACATTTTTTAGGCGTCTGTTCATTTTATTCCAATTATGTCAGCTATGCATTGATATAGATATGCAAGGACACATAATGATAACCTGTGAACAGTGGGCTATGGCAAGATGAAAACTTGCATCATCATAGGCTCTAGAATGTGAACAAAAACAAACTACTTGCATTTCACGAATATCTTTTTACAGTCATATTTGATAACAAACATTCACTATTTTTGGTAGCCATGTTTTCTTTGGACATTGCAATCAAAATCTTTGATAGTGGCCAATCTAAAATCTATGAAAGGCGAGCCAAGCTAAGTCATCTATTAGTGTTCTATGTTAAAATGTACTGGCAATGTGGCATAACAGGTTAGAAAGAGAAGAAACAAAAATGTAGAAATAAATTGCCAAAGGTGGATCAACAGTCCAAATGTCCCCCTCCCCCAAAAAATATATTACTGTACAAGACATACAGTAAACTTCATAATTGTAACAAGATTGAATAATGAAACGGCCATGAAACAAACCCTCACTAATAAGGTCACCCTCAGAACTGGGTAAAAGTGACCTGAATGGCCAGGTGACCATATTAGTGAGATTATTTTCCCTTTTATTTACTGTTAAAGAGAAATAATTTGGGACTCCTAGGTTGACCTTAATTGCAAGGCAGATGTATTACCGAGGTGGCCATAAAGCAAGGTTCCACTGTACAAACAAACCCCAGTGACAACAACAAACATGGTTCCAACCTACCTGTGTCCCCACACACAAGGTGACAGGTCAAGGCGACCCACACAGGGTGGCTAGTTCAACATATTATCTAGTGTTGGCCGGTCTCAAAGTACTGGGCATCCAACAGGTCCAGCCATCAGGTCGTGGTCACTGCTGGTCAAGCTGCAAACATAAGACAAATACAACATGAGAGAATGGTCAAGCAAAATTCACGATATGTGAACATGGTCAATAATCACTGCAAAATGTTCTTTATAGTAATAAACTCCCAGATGAACTACTACCTGACAATTCCTTGATACTGTGGCTATTCCTTGATATACTGTCGTTATCATGCAGCCGCGATCGATCTAATTTGACTAATGGCATGCATGAAGCAAGTCCACAGAACTTGCCCTCGTGACATTCAGACAGAAACGAGCCCGACACCAATGAACTCATATAGATATACACGGTCACTTGTCAACGCATGCTATATGGTCATTAAATCAACCGTGACATTACAGAACACAGAATGCACTGACATCGCCAAACACCTGATGCCAGTAGGCATGCGTCCTATGTCTAGTTCAAACAGACCTCATTAGAACACCCTGGATACTACACTTTGTTAACTGTCAAACTAATGGATACTGCATCCCACACTATAGATAAGTCCTGAGTAATCAAAGCTCTGTATGACTTATTTGCCGCTCTACACTTAGTGTCTATTTGATGGACTTGCATGGTCTGGATAGTTCAAGTCCTCAGTCAGCATGCTGAGGGGAGATGGAGGAAGGGAAACAAAGGAGGAAGCATGTACAATTGTACAAGTAACAATATACAGAGCCTGAGGAATTCAACAAGTTCCACGTCCTTAAAAATATGAAGATTCTAAGGCCTAAAAATGTTAACTTTTTGCCTACAAATATTTAGACTTGCAAAGTCAGGATACATCAAGGAAGTTCTAGACCTCGATGATTGGATATTATTTATACATGGAAAATCCAAGAACTTGCAAGACCTGGATGATAGATTAGCAAAGCCTGGAAAAGTCAAGTATTTCAAAGGCTGTAAAGGTCAAGGCCTGCATAATCTGCTAGGTCTGATATGGCTATCTAACTGATACTAGTGACAGGGCTTCAAGTCATCTCTACTCTTGTTCACACAGGACAATCAACATTTCAAGTATACACATCAGCTCTCAGATAAATTCATCTTAATGAACATATTTGCTAGCTAACACTTGCCTCGGGAAGTTATTAATAACCATATTTATTTCCTGTTCTCCAGTAGCTGATAACAAGGCTAATTTACATACAATAAATATTAAATTAGTTAAAATAATTGACAATATATAAACAAATAAAAATATAAGTTACACATAAAGATGATTATTAAAGTTAAATGTATAATGATAATAAATAAGTAGACATTGTGTAAAATTAGTATAAAAACAAGATATTTTTTTTAATTAAATAAACTGACTGGTGGTGCCTATGTTGCGTAAGCAACCCAGAAAAGAAGCATTTTCAAGTCTGTCGAATTTTATCCCGATACTCTGCTATTTAGGCCGATTTCCCGTGGTTGTGGAAACAATGCAGGAGAGTTGGTGAACTGCAATCTCGCATGTAGCACAGTTAAAGGTTGTTTAAGAAAATGTGCACACAATTTCTGTTCTCATTTTGCCCCTACCACCCTCCCCCAGGAAAGAGATGAACTATAATAAAACTTTATTTGTTGAAAAGGTACATATACATAGCATGCATTTTGACTTAAAAACAGTAGCAATTATTGACATAACACTGATTGAATTGGAGTGAAGTAATAGCTGCAACATGTATAGTAAAACATCTTAATAATACTCCTTTTAATTTTGGCTAAATATGCTTTAACCTTTCGAGTATACCTAAGTTATTTTACATATTATTTACCTAAGTTATTCTATTTTAATCATAGATCATAGCTTTATATTGCATTGATAATTATGTCTATTGCTGTTTTAAAGTTTCTCAGGTTCTGCCAGTGCAGTAGGGATTCCCATTACACATTAGTTACAGCCCACATGGAGACATTCTGTTTGACACTGGGACAATGGCAGGCAATGAGCCTGGGATAGTCCAATACACAGGCATAATCTCTGACACCAGGCCACTCCACTCAGTGATCAGATATAGGGCAAAGTCCATTATCCAGTTATAAATAGAGATCAGTGGCCCAGGTTACTGCAGGAGGCTTACAGCAGTAGGGAAATAGTAGGAAAATTTAGCATTTGGGGGATCCTGAGGTGCCCTTAGAATGATTCAATCAAATACAGATTTCTTGTGTATAGTGACACTACCACATGAAATGTCTATGCAAAATCAGAGAAAAAGTTCTGAAGTTTTTTTAAATAGGCAAAATGTGAAAATGTACCAAAATAAAAAAAAAGTTGCTAAACAGTTTCTGAGATATGGCAGCTAACAGTGCATGATGGACGGTGTATGGCGCACGGCAGATGCAGTGGTGGTATAAGTCCGTTGGACCTATGGCCCAAAGGACTAAAAACAACAACAAACCGAGCTCTATACACCAGAATTTGTTGGCATGCCATATATATATATACACTAATTACTATATTAATCGCTTTATTAATTTCACCGTGGTCAGTTTAACTCAGTGACACTCCCAGTGGGAAATGCTAACATGATGATGGCTACATAACCTCGAGTAATCAACAATTGTTTTTGGCCATGGCTGTTTTAATCAGCATGTAAAATCCACCCATCACTGTTGCCATAATGTAATCTACTCTCAGGCAACTCTCCAATATTAATTGCTTAATTTAGTTTTTTGTTTCACTGGAAAATTGCCAGTTGTGTTCAAGATAAATGGATCTGTTCAACTGGAATTAAGAATAATGCATCTTCGCTGTAATACAGACATGTTTACAGGGTACATCATTAGAGCTGTGACACCAGCAAGATTACTCCGCTTCCCCTGTTGGAGTCATAGAAATCCGATTGTAGTAATGTACCCATTTGGACAGCAAGAAATGTCTTCATTACTATGGCTAACTACAATGTTGGAGTTTATGTTATTGCACTAACACATTTGTTATGCAATAGGATCGGGCAAGCATTTTGTTATAATAATACTTTTGACCTAATACAACTTTTTAATTAATACCTTGAATCTCATAATATCACACCTATCCAAGGACAACAACATATACAACTAGTACGCAACATATGAGTTGGATGTGAATAATAGTTGTCAAGATATCATGTTTTCAAAATTAGGAAATCTGTGATTTTGGCAAGAGACATGTCATATTGTTTGGTTTTTAAATGACTTTTTGTGATGATTGCCTTAGGCACAAAGCTCTTGTTGTACCATACTTGTGTGCATTTCAAGCACCGATACCTCCTACCTGATGGAAGAAAATCAAAGTAAGAGTGGAGCGGGTGGTCCGAGTCAGCAGTGACAACACGAGCTTTTCGCAAAGTTGCACAGTCAACCATTTCGGACAGCACTGGAGTAGGTAAACCAATGATCTTGGCGACAGTAGGTGAGATTTCTAGAAGCCTGTTTCGGTTGCTCACCGAAAGTGCAGGTAATAACAAATACTGCAATAAGTTAAGAGAGGCTCAATTATACTGCAGTAGAGAAGGAGAAGTTTTGGGTCAACGTTGAAAACGGGCAACCTGCGAAGAACGTGCAGTCGCTGCCGAGACTTCTTTTACACGACTGTAACGTGCTCTGTGAAGGATAACTTATTATTCAACACAACACCAAGGTATCTGAACGAATGAATTGACCTGTTCCACAGACTCACCATTAATGACAATGGGACTAACGGCAGTAGCATTGCAACGGAAGTCAATGCACATTTCTTTCGTTTTGGAGACGTTAACATGCAGAAAGTTGGCACTGCACCAACAAGAGAAATATACCACTGAAGACAGATAAGCATGGTATGAGGCTGAATCACTCAGAAGAGCAAGTATGGCTGCATTGTAAGAAAACATCAGAAACAAAGTAGACAGATCAACACTCATTAGTATACAAAATGTAAAAAATGGACTGAGAACACAATGGACTGAGAACAAAAATGGACTGAGAACACAATGGATTGAGAACAAAAATGGACTGAGGTGCACCTGAGTTGCTAACCAGCACTGGTGACTTTATGCCACCCACTCGAACACCCAGTTTATCTGATAAAAACATCTCCATTTATATAAACAGCCACAACAAGTGATCTAAAAAATAAACATTGTGGGGTCCTACGGGGTTTGAAGCAGTCGGAAACTACTCCTAAAACGAGGAGTGGAAAAGAGAAGAGCCACAGGTCTGACACAGTGAACCACATTGATTTTGCACTAGCCAAGTTTGTAGAAATCAATGAAGTGCAACCTGTAGACTACTGGCACACTGACACGGTCGTCTCTCATGCCGTGTCTGCTAGTCTCATTTAGCCGACTCTCGCCGGGATCTGAGAATCTGGAAGAGTCAGGCCCCAGATAGTGGTAGATACCCATATATATATTCTGTTACAGTTGTATGTCATCACCTCACTTCTGCGATCAAACCTGTATTTATGTGTACGATTAAAATGTATTTAACACAGTGTTATAAGTGCTTTAGATATTGCAATTACGTTTCTAATAGTTTCACAGAAAACAGAAAGTACCCAAAATAAGTGCTCGTATAAGTTGACTATTATAGGATTTAAACTTGTGACCTAAACGTTATCGTTAGCAGTATTTTGTGATATGTGTCAATATATTTGGAGATAAGACTAAGAGTTGGTTAAATGTTTTGCATTAAACTGAAAAAGCTCTTATTTAAATGATTTGGTATGAATGAGAGTCAATCTCATTGGTTACTTGATTCAGAGTGAGCAATCATCTTCATCACATTGAAAAGTGCAAGTGTTTCCAAGCTCTCAAATGAGTGACAACAGTGACACCACATGGTGAAGCCTGGGTAATCAAGGCTACGTTTCTGCAAGCAACCACAGACTGCAGTATGGAACAACTGACAAATTACATCAGGGTAATTCCTTCACAATATTCACATGTATAGTTTGTTCTCCGTCTAAAGTTTCAATGGTAAAATAATCACTTCCCTCATTCAAAGGTACAAATTCTCAAACATAAGCTATGTAGCTACCACACAGGTATGTAAGATGTGGCTGCTATATTATAAGTGGCACACACGACACCTGTTAACCTTTCTGCATGTTTTGTAAACTAATAATACATTAACTATTTGCTTAAAATCTTTATCAGTTTTGCATGAGAGAAATCGCTCGTCTTTGACAGTAGCTGTAACAAACAGCAACGTTACAACCCTAAATTCAAGTAATTATCCAAGGCTCAGGAATTTTGTTCAGGCCTCAAACCTGTATTCTGTAATCCTTGAAAATAACAGTTCTATGTTGTCAAAAAAAAATCCATAGATATTCTTTCAAGAATATGGAAAAAATCCACACTTAGGCCACAATAAAATATAGTTGTGTTTCTGGTAACATTGATTTTTAAAATAGGGTAGGTAGGTAGGAAAAACATTTTATTTTTTTAACATTTTATTGCAAAAAAATAGGGTAGGCAGACCTACTGAACTATTTTATTTATTATTTTTGTTCAACCATTTTAGCCAGCGCCATCTATGATGCCATCCAACAGAATTTGTTAGAACTACAAAACCCAGACTATATTACTTTGAGCCAGCATAACCTAGGCTGTTGTTATTCCTTAGTTTTGTGTTCAAAACCGGAAACTGTACACTTTTGCGTGTTCTAACGATATGACAAGTATATTTAATTAAAAAAATGTCTTCAATGCGCTTAGTGGACAACCAGACAACGATCACGATACGGTTTATGTTAACGCCTTCTGCCTACGTCCCAGTTTACGTCGGTTGACATGAGGTAAGTAGCATCCATCCAATACTAGGGACGATCGCGGAATTTCTGTTCCAAAAGGTAAATTCTTGTTAATTTTCAGAACTTGCAATGATTATCTGTATTTTGGGGTTTGGGTGTGTTTGGGATATGTATTTTATGTGTGACTTATACGTATTATGTGCATTATACCACATGTTTTTATTCTGGGCATTGTGCAATAAAATACATGCCGATCTTTCACCCACTACCCTGGTTTTCTTATTGTTTTCAGTAGTGTAGTCTTTGTTTATGTTATAGTGGGTTTGCTCTGGAACCAGCTGTATATATATAGCTGGTTTCCTTCTCACGGACATGATTAATCTGTATTTTTATTATGTTGAATGGAATGTCTTGCCGGAATATAATGTCTAAAGAAAAAATTTTGGTCAGAGGCAAGGGTCGAGGGTTGGCATCATAACAAATATTTTTCTTTTGTTCTTGAAAAAATGCATAGGGTCGCATGGAAATATTAGGGATAGTGGGGTTACTGGAAACACAGGTATTATTTTATTTGGCCTTATTAATATTAGGATTAAGACAAATGCATATACAGCAGAAACACACTCATATTAATGTTAAGCAGTTTCGTGATTTATATACTTGACAGACAAATCATTTTATTAAAGCAATCTGAGGCAAAGACCAAATGGTGAATAGCACAGACACATCTGTAAAGGAAGGAAAGAAGCTTTTTATGTTTCCCCGCACACTAACAGCACAACATCAATCATGGGAATTGGACAAATCATAACTAATCTGTTGAAATGCAAGCCTGCGTGGGTGCCAATCAACATGATAACGTGCATGAATGATGAAACAACTTAGAAGCTAGCCTTTCAACACATGCCAGCAATGATTTCAAATAATGGTTAGATGCATCTCAAAACACTGATACAGTAGGAAATACATCATTTAACCTCAGACCGCATCCTCCTCCCTTCCGATAAATGAAACTTGGAATATCAACTTTTATTAACACATTTGCCTCGTGTCACTTCAGCTGTCATAACATAAAACTTCCGGTGGCATGCACTCAAAGTCAGCATCCATATGAACTACGATCGGTTATAATGAACGTTTTGGAAAATACATCAATGTACAGCGATAAATGATGTCAAACAGCTGCTTCCATTCGCCATGAAACCAACTTCATGCAACTGATGTTTTATGATCATCCTTGATCTGATCTGACATGAAGTGCCAGCAGGAAATACTGCAGCCAACATGAGGAGTTGGTGGAACAAACTATGATTCCCAAAACACTGCCACATCAAGACACCATGTTACAGTGATGTCTCGATGAGAAGTCTGGGCCAACATTGCAGACTAATAATTTGTTTTCTTGTACTTCAGTCAAATTTGCTTTCTAGCAGTAGTCAGTCTGATGAAGACAGCTGGAAGCTACCAAAACATAAGCGACAAGGAGAAAAGAAAAGAAGAGAAAAAGGCAAAAATACACAAAAAGTTAACTGTAATTCATGTCTGGCAACCTCAGTGACACAACCTCAGTGACCCAACCTCAGTGACACAACCTCAGTGACACAACCTCACTGACACAACCTCACTGACACAACCTCACTGACACAACATCAGACACAACTTCACAGATACGACACATCACCAATATGACATGACTCCAGACACAGCCTCACTGCCACGACCTCACTGATAAAACCTCACTGATGACCCAAACCTCCATCACCCAAGTCAGACTGAATTCAAATAAGCCTTACAAGATGAGGAGATCAGCTGTACTAGTATTTCACAGCTTGCTTCCTCACAACAGAGCCCAATACTTGACGAGATCCCATTCAATGCGACCTTTACAAGCAGTGCCAAATTCTCAGCGATCAGTGAATAATTAATGCGCCTGCATGCACCAACTGCCACTTGTCATTACCTGTTACATGATGGTGGGCACTCCAACCACCTCCAGGCAAAACTCTCTTTTTTCAGTGAGACAAAAGACTGAAGAACAGAAAATAGCTGATTTCTCCAGGTCAAGGAAATTGTCAAATCTCAGTATCTCAAAATTACAACACCTTTCAAGCAAAGACAATATCGCGTATCAGACACTGGGTCACTGACCTAACACAGACTTGGCAGGTGATCTCCCTTAGGTCATTACTCTTAGTACTCGTCCAGGTAGTACCATACCTCTATGACAGGTCATAAACCAAATGACATGACTTCAGGCAATTACTCTTGATCCCAATCTATAAACATCACCACTTTGGTGCAAGTGTCACAGAGAGTATATAACTTTTTATAAGAATGGCCCAATTCAATATAAATGGGGACATCAACCAATGTCACCCGAACGTCACTCTACACTGGAGAATAACACAGCATTTCTTGGGAAACTTCAATTGGGGGTCAACTAGCCAGCAGACAATACCATGAGTTGGCTATAACCGCAGTTAGCCTAGTAACCGAGTACAAAATCAATGACTACCGTAGGTGCAATGCTTATGCTTCGTCAGGCATTTCTGGCTCATGAAAGAATTGTCTTTCTTTTTGCAGCACAGCTGAATCATTCTATATACGCAGACGGTATGCTGAATAAAAACGTCACAGAAAGACTCGACCTATTTGTATGACTTTGAGTTAGCTAATAGGCCACAGTGGCACAGTCCTGAAAATGTCAGACTGTCCAGAGTGTCAATCCACCGAACTGGGATTCAAGCACACCTCATACTGTTTCAAAAACATTTGTTAATAAAATAATTTTGTTCATTCCACTTAGCCTTTGTCTGTCAGACAAGACACCAGGGGCCAGTTTCATGAAGCGTACTTAAAGTTACGCAATTACTTAGCGTCACGTGTTTGCGTAAACTTCTGTTGCTTATATTTAAAAAAATGTAATTTACTAAGACAGTTATCTTAGCGTTAAGAATATTCTTAGCCACTTCATGCCACTTCTTAGCCCATGTTGTATATGGAAAATATTGTTAAAGATTTGAATGGGCAGCAAGCATTACCACATACTTGCAAGTTTCCACTAAACGCTCCAAAGTACCAGGAATAAGTGTTAATTCTTGCTGCCCAAGACCCAGTTGTTATCAACGAGTAGCACAACATTGTTGATCTTTCTTGCATGATGTTGAGGCCAAGGCAAGTCATTATCTGCCATCTTACAAATCTTGGAGTAGCAACACGTTTAATTAAAATTCTTAAATTAATTTTTAAACGGTACAAAGTATGTGATTGTATCACTGTAATAAGGGTATATGATGGAGAGGCATGACCAGCTCGAAGGATGATTCAACTGGTTTGCCGGTCTTACAAAAGATGTTAAAAAAACTACAGTGAAAGCTGCTGTAGCGGACACCTATCTTAATATTTGTGCAAATATGTCATGTATTTTAGTTACATTATATATACAATCTTGTAGATCTTAATATTATATTTACTGGCACTTTATACATATATTTTTTACATTTGATTCCATGTATATTTTATAATGTGTGTATGCGCCTATGAATGGGCTGGTTCCGGAGATGTGGCGCTATAGAAACGATGGTAATAATAATAACAATAACTGAAACCTGTCTACAATGCACACTTTTGAGTCTTCAACAACTACGGCTGAACTAAAATTCATCCATGAATAAGGTTTTATTGTACATTTTATAGCCTCTGGATCAACATGCTGCTTTCTATACTTGGGTAACTGCTCCAGCAATAGTCATAAATTTATGCAGGTACATAAAACCTGTCAACAGCAACTTGTACAGTTCAAGTTATATGGTGTTGCGGTGACCACACACCAGACCTCACATCATGTTACATTCATGTATTCACCAGGTCACCCAAGTTATATGGTGTTGCGGTGACCACACACCAGACCTCACATCATGTTACATTCATGTATTCACCAGGTCACCCAAGTTATATGGTGTTGCGGTGACCACACACCAGACCTCACATCATGTTACATTCATGTATTCACCAGGTCACCCAAGTTATATGGTGTTGCGGTGACCACACACCAGACCTCACATCATGTTACATTCATGTATTCACCAGGTCACCCAAGTTATATGGTGTTGCGGTGACCACACACCAGACCTCACATCATGTTACATTCATGTATTCACCAGGTCACCCAAGTTATATGGTGTTGCGGTGACCACACACCAGACCTCACATCATGTTACATTCATGTATTCACCAGGTCACCCAAGTTATATGGTGTTGCGGTGACCACACACCAGACCTCACATCATGTTACATTCATGTATTCACCAGGTCACCCAAGTTATATGGTGTTGCGGTGACCACACACCAGACCTCACATCATGTTACATTCATGTATTCACCAGGTCACCCAAGTTATATGGTGTTGCGGTGACCACACACCAGACCTCACATCATGTTACATTCATGTATTCACCAGGTCACCCAAGTTTTTTATACCTTCAAATGTCATTCATCCTGTCCACCAGATATCAATCAAAGCAAAATCAAGGAATATTTATGTATATTATGGCCAAAATATGATTTGGACGCAACGCAAACAAATGTCATGTTATGAATAAATCACACCTACATGATAATTCCAGGTGAAATCAATGTGAACTCGTCTGCAGAAGAAGTGCTTCAAGTTCTTAACTAAAACGGTCCATAAAATTATATTAACTAATCACCACCAGATGTAAAGTTATTAGTAGATACTGCAGAATTTACCGAGATCATCTCGGTTTCACTTTGGGATCAGATCCAGACTGTCATAACTGCAAACTAATGTAACGAGTAATATCATGCTGGTTAACGATTGTTGTGAGTTGAATAATAAGTATCAGACAGCATTGTTACAAATGCCTCAACATCCTCAAAAGAAAGAAAAGATTTGACAGAGAGACAGACTCCTTCTACCTAATGGGATTCAACGTGACTGCGAAACTGTCACGGGGACCACTCACGACAAATCTGGGCCTTGGCGTACACGCTAATCAGAACAAGCACCGCATTGATCTAGCTCTCTGTAATTCTCACCAGAGGGAGATGCATGCCATGTTGACAGAGAGAACGGACATAATGAGCTTCAATCTGACGGCCCCGGCTGCCACAACTTCCACGGAGCAGAAATAGTCCGGAAACAATCTGAACGTGTCGTTTAAGCTCCGTGCTCCAATTGAAGAAAAGAGGAATAATTGAATGAGCAGGCATTGTGGGACAGATGATTCTAACAACTGCCACGTGTTGGAACTGTGTAACTGGAAGCATGGTTGACGTAAAACTAATCAAACAATTGGTAGAATTACAAAGTCGGTGTATGTAATTTATTACAAATGAAATATAATGCATGTGTGCAATCATGACCTAAGCTGCATGACGGACATAAAACAATAATATAGCCAGCCTTTGTACGTATGTTAGGTATTTTACAAAAGAGTCAACTTGTGTGTATTTATTTCCTGTGCATATGTGAATGTTAAGAAATACTCCGTGTGTGACAGGGCAGATATCAGAGTAGTCAAGACTAGACTTAGAATAAATAAATATAAAAGATAAGAAAAAAACATGAGAGATTGGGTGTTGGGTCATGAATATAAGGCGTAACGCCAGGGAATGGGGTGAACTATGTTATCAACAGTGACTGCATATAGATTAAAAGTTGTCAATCTAAAAATAATAATAGAAGAGATATAATGTCTTGATTGAAGGTTACTTTACTTACTGCAGACGCCAGGGAAATGTTAAATTATGCACCATGCTTATAATTTCTCAGAAACACAAAAAAAAACAGGAAGGCCAATAAAACAGCTCAGCCCAGATGGGGACTTAAATCACATCCATGCTTGGGTGTCACTGTGCCCCAGGTGGGCATTAGCGGGATTGGCAGGTCACCAGTGGGCCTCCAAGGAGTGTTGTTTCAAAGGCTGACGAGTCACAAAAAGCCACAGTTCAAGGCTTCTACATGCAAGTGGCTGGTAAATATTTGTTGCACCTGCCCTGTTAGTGGATGTTAGCATATCACTGACAGATCTATCATGATTGAAACCAGTTTGATATAAACAACCATGTATTGTCGCGTGTGATGGATCAAACTTCAAAGAATAGCGGAAAGACATCAATGCTAATTTTTTCCAAATGTAATATCTCAAAATTACTCATGTTACAACACCCTGCAGGTGCAGATCCAGAGTGGGTAGTCTGGGAGGGGGCACAAAAACCTCCACTGGTGGCCGAACCAAATGGTGTCGAAAAATGTGTCGCTGTCGCACTGCCGTAACTTCAGTTTCTCCGCAGTCTTGGCTCGACTGATGACATTGGAAGACGGGGGGATCTGCTGTTGAAAATTTGTTGTCGCTACGCTGCCGTATCTTGAGCTCTTCTTCAGCTTCTTCGCTGGCTCGCATGGCTTGATTGTTAAATTGGAAGGCTGGGGGGGTGCTGTTCCAAATTTGTTGCCGTCGTCAGCATAACTTCAGCTTATTGTAACCTTAACATGGCACAGTTTCAAGGGTCTAGAGGAGGCACATGCATTTGGGCCCATTCCAAAAGGTCTATGGGCAAATTCCAAAGGTCTGGGAAGACACGTACCACCCAGCCTCCACTGAATCCGCCTATGCCCTGCCATCTACAGGGATGTATATCATTGTCAAACATTAAATTCACAGTATTTAAGTTTTAACAAGCGTGAACAAGATTGCCATCCGAAGAACTATCAGAGATCTAGAACAGAACCAATTGGCATCTTAAAAACTTCTGTCACAGCTCTTGGTTTGAAACTAAAGCACCAAGAGGCACTGTGGATTGCAGTAATACTTATCCTTCCAGATCTAGAGTATCACAGCAGTAGTTGTCAGTAATAGTCACATATTCTTGGTATTTTAACTCTCGAGTGTATCTTATCTTAATGTAGTAACATTGCCAGTTTTTGTGAAACGTTACTCGCAGATAGCAAATTATTCTGACAGGAAAATGACAGAATCTCAGCCTATAGCCGTCCCCACAATCCCTGAAGTACTGTAAACTGACTAGGGAAATTATTGCTAACGTTCAAGTGGATTTTAAAACAGTATATAAAACACATACAAAATCAAGTAAAATAATTTACACACTTACGGATTATCTCTCGGCGATATCAACAGCCACTAGATGCGACAAATATATATATCTACAAAGTCTCACCAGTGCCTTTCTGTAGTTCCTTATAACCCAGTGGTAGTAGTTACTGTAGTAACAACAACTGGAACTATGGCAATCCAGTACCAGAAATAAATGTCACCAAGAAGTGACAACCGCACAAAAGCGTCAAAATTACAACTGTAACAGTGCTGCTGTCAAGGACGTTCTTGATTGTGAAATAATTCATGTGGCTATCAACTTGTGACACAAGGCGAGATAAGACATACCAAGTAGATTACAGATATATAGTAATCATAATAATCAGCCAGAGGCAACTGTGCAAATACAGCCTTGAAACGAGTGCCTTCTTGTGGAACTATCTGATAGACTGATACGACAGATACAAACTGCCATTGTGACGTCAGTACACTTTAAATGCGTCACTACACAACCCAGATACGTCAATACACACCCCAAGTATGTGTCACCCTTATCCTCTGAAACCCACAATGACATGCAGGACTGATGGTAACCCAAAAATAGAACACGCACCCACACAATAAAAGTATCTATATATTGGTCTATCTGTTGACGTAAAGTGGACCATGGCAACAGTATCATTGACACTGTTCGAATATCTCTGTTAAGTCAAAAGTTAGATAAATGTACTTACAACAATAATGTACTTACAAAATGTTAGTGTACAAATAGGAGATAAATCGTAAGACTTTTTCATAACTTTTCCACTTTAGTATACCCTCAGTTAGTAAATATAACGTTCTTAACCATTTCAGTACGACAGGCCGGATTTCCAGCCACACTGTCTGTGACGCTTCAGTACGATAGGCCGGTTATTCGGCATTGACAATGTCTGCTATTAAAATAATTTTTACTCACAATTACATATTACGTGGAGCCATTTGTTGTGTACGGTTGTACTTCAACTAGCGATTTACCACTATATGTTTTGGGTAGATTATTTGATAGTTTTAGCGAAGAATCTTTGTCGGATGTTGACGATCGACACAATAACGATGTCGGCGAACTTAGTATACAACTGTTTCAGCAACTGCAAAAAGTTGAAATCTTGGTGGCCATCTTGGATTGCTGGTTATCATGACGACGGAATGTAAAATGTTATGGCTCATTCTACTCGTTGATCATTATACTTTCCAAAAATATCTAATATTCCTATTCATAAAATGCATTTTTGTTGCTCAAATCTTGACTTGAAGTGAGGTAGTCCATTGTCTTGCATATTCACTGGGAATGCAGTATTCAGTGGTCACAGCTGGTCGGTGCTGTAGTATTGAAATGGTTAATTTTATACAACCATTCATTGATGCCTCAGGTAGATAAAAACTGTACTGATGTAAATATCATGTGGTGCACATATGATGTGCTTACATGCGAGCGTGCATAGCATACAAAAACAACTGTTAAGCACCTATGTATGCACTGGAAATGAGATAGCACTTGGTGAATAATATAATATATAGACTGTCCGGAGAGAACATTGTCAATACAGATATAGATCCAATGAATTTCTCATTTTATAAATAGGTTCCATAGAAGAACAGATCCATAAGCATCGACTAGATTTATGCCAGAGTAATGATGGATTATCATAAAATAACTCCAAAAGGCGCCAGGCCAGTACTTATGCCAAAGCATCTCCCCAACTGTACGTATCATGATTTTTTTCTTTTTTCAAATAAATACGTCAGAATGTGGGAGTCAGTGATCCCGTACTTACAAAGATTTACTTTATAGATTAGAGTTAAATCCTTTCTAGTCCACTTAGGTTGTTAAAGCCAGCGTATAATTCTTGTTGCAAGCATGGATAAGAATAGGCATTCCCTGCGCCAGGATAACCCCTTGCGTATCAATCAGAGGCTACTTATTTATACACCTCACTCTCAGTGAGCAGGAGACTACAGAACAAGACCTGTCATTACGAGTCTCTTACAAACATAGGCAGTCACCACCCTCCATTTCCCACAGTCACAGGTGTCTGCAAACATTGCTCTTGTGCTCATTCCTAGCCAGGCTGCTAGACAACCAAGAATTTTAATTATTTGTCAACCTCCACTTCTTTTTCCTTCAAACTTGTCACAAAATTTTTAGATTTCTCATTATACACCCTAGAAATACCACTTATTTTTTATTCTGCCAACAAATTTCCTTATAGTGTTTGTTGTTTTAAGAATGTTTTTGGCCATTACTTTCTTTTATGCCCACGACACGCAGAGCATTTTATTCAAGAACAACATTTATGATGCTTCCATATGGGCATATTTTTGGGCAAGGCAGCGGTTACAATTACAGGCTCGGATCACTATTGATTTTCCCATTGGTGTCCATGTTAATGTTCACCATGTATTAATATGAGAAAATTAAAGAAATTAAAGAAATTAGGTTGCAAAAATGAAATTCAACATTTCAAACATTCCAACCATCCTTGCTGGACACATCTTGGCAAATGCTAGACACATCTTGGCATTTTTAGCACACCATTCACAGGAAACATTCCTGGAAGTATAACTGCAGTCTGACTCCTAATGCAAAGATGCCTTCAACATTACCATGACCTTGATGCATGGACTACCATTACCCATTAAGCCATGCAGAGGCAAGTAAGCATTTGCATTGATTATATTGATCAGCTAATATACAGCCAAGACTGTAGCAGACTGTCCTATGGCCAAGAATAGCAGCAACACACCCTCCCAGCCCATGAGGAAGTCAGCCAAGAAGTCACACTATAAACGTCAGTCAGGAAGTTATACTATAAATGTTTGCACTTAGCACAAACACCAGACATCTAATCTATCCTAATTTAACCTTAGGTGCTGACCCTAATCAAACTTACGTTGTAACATGGTGTTAATCGGCTATCATTAGATAACTGATTTCATATGATGATATAGCTAGCAAGGTGTTGACATTTGCAGATGATACAAAAGTGTTTAGAAGGATTAAAAGTGATGGGGATAGACAGCATTTACAAGATGATCTAGACAGGTTGATCAAATGGTCTGAAAAGTGGCAAATGTTGTTCAATTTTGGGAAATGTAAATGCCTTCACACAGGACATGGGAACGAATATGTAGAATATACAAAGGGGGGAACTGTACTAAGTACTACTGTAAAAGAAAAAGACTTAGGGCTGACAATTACTGCTGACATGAAGGTTTCAGAGCAGTGTGGAATTGCAGCTTCAAAGGGAAATCAAATCCTTGGATTGATTAGGCGAAATATAGCATATAAAGAAAAAGAACTAATAATACCACTGTACAAAACAATAGTTAGGCCTCATTTAGAATATTGTATACAAGCGTGGAGGCCATACCGCAAGAAGGACATAGATATGCTAGAAAGAGTACAGAGGAGAGCAACTAAAATGATACCAAAACTGAGGGATCTTAGTTATGAAAAACGCCTAAAAGAATGTGGTTTAACAACACTAGAGACCAGGAGACTGAGAGGAGATCAGATGGAAGTGTTTAAAATATTGAATGGTTATGAAAATATTGATAGAAATAAGTTTTTTTTCAGTTAAGAAAGATAGAAAGACTAGAGGACATGAAGTTACATTAGTAAAGGAGCAGTGTAGATTAGACGTGAGAAAGTTCTCATTTTCACAAAGGACTGTGAATGAATGGAACAGATTATCCGAATATTGTGTGGGTGCTAGTAGTGTGAATATGTTTAAAAATAAAATCGACACATACCTCAGAAGGGCTGGATATATGTAGATAAAAGGGTTGGACTCTCGATAAGCCAAAGGACTTCCTTGTCCACCTGCCATCTAGAGTTAATTCTCTGGATGGCAATCTTGTTAAATCTTGTTAAATCTTGTTAAATACAGAAAGTACTGGTGATGGATTATTGCAACGTGCTGCTACGGCCAGTGTGTACAATTGCATGGCCTAACCTCTAGAACCTTGGAACATCACAATACATAGAAACCAAAACATTAAGTATTGGTAACACACAACTAATATATTATACTAGCTAGTAGCTAGTATTTAAAATAACCTATGTACCAGATGTTCATGTATTGTGATGTATTGTAAGTTATACCCCATTAAAAGAATATAAGACTGGATTGTGCACCTGTCATGAAAGAAATAATGATGAAATGGTGGTTCAAATTACTTTGATTTGCTCATCCAGAACTAATGAGATTATCTGCCCAGACAACTTAGGAGACATGTTTACAGTTCCAATTGCCACTGTCAGTTTCCCTTTTCTGGGTCAGTGGTTTCCACCCTACTTTATCACCATGTATAATACTTGAGACATGAAATACACTTGAGGTTCTGTTTCATGTCCCTGTTTTTCATTCTTGGTGAGGAAGGCTAAACATTCAATCCGGTTAATAAGACCCATTGTAGATCATCACCAGCTATTTGCACATGAAGATACTTCTGTTACCATAATCATAATCTAATTGAGCTTACATGCAGAACTAATTAACATATATTTTATAACCATTAAATTAATTACTAATGACATTACGACAGCAGCAACAACCACAGATGGGGACAGGTCAATGTTTCACTTTCAGGTAAACAAATAAAATGCTTGTGATTTTGAGACATGCCCTTTCTCAAAGATTTCTTGCACACTAAAAAATAGTTATGAACATGGCATACTTGCAGACCTTGACAGTTATGCATGGAAGCGTTTAAACTGTTTTTGTTGTTCGTTAGCAGGATTCCGTATGCACTTGTCAGTATTGGAAGGATCCCTGCGGTACAAAGACAGAATCCAGATGGTTTGGGCAACAAATGACAGGCAGAATCTTTTGTGTTGATTTTCTCAAAAAAGAACTTTAGGATGTGGCAAAAACACAATAACTGTCACAAAATCAGTATTTCTATTTTTAAACAATTTATATACATAATATGTGAGCAGCACGTTGGAAGATTTACTGTATGCAGCATGTGAACTTGTGCAAATGCTGCATGACCTTCAGGTGTGGTATTTGCGGCATTTGAGAGACTGACACAGGAGTCTATCTAATCCAGGGGTGGACTGCTGCCTGGCATTCTACAAGCAATATAATCTCACCCACCACTCCATCTGCCATTGATCTTGTTATGAACAAATATCTGACAGCTTCTAGGAGGTGTTTCCGGCACAGCCCTCACATCAAATATATTCATGTACACCAATGCCAATTCCTGGCCGCAAACACTTCTCATGTAGGAAACCATTTAATGTGTAATAAACTGAAAATACGCAGTGTTATCGAGCACTAGTAGATTGGGATTCTAGGCAGGGTTAAATAGGTATAGTGAATAAGCGTAAACAGACTGCCATTTAGAAACTAACAGATGCATACTGGGTGCAGCTGTCAAATGGTCTAACTAGTAATGAAGCAATCTTACACGAGAAAGTGTAAATTTGGCAAGTTGCTGACTTAACATACCACATCCTGATCTAGGGGAAAACACATGACAGATGGAATGTTACAAAGATGGCACCACTTGAGGGGTATTTTAATCGTACAAGAATTAGGGACTATATGCGTACAGATAATAAAAATGGTCAGTTATTACGGATCATTTTACACACCTCTCAAATATTTCTACTTGTTCCAATGTCAGCCCTCTAAGTTAATTTTTTTGTGTTTAGGGGCCAAGTGGCTCCTACCTACATTTTTTTAGGAGCCAAATTTAACAAGTAATTGTGTGTGTGTGTGTGTGTATGTGTATAATTGTGCTTTCAGCACAAATTTAATCATAATTAACCATGTTTGAAATATAAATAAATTTAAAACATGTATGAATATTTGGCCAGATACTAACTTTATGCAGTATAACATGGTACACTGGCAAATTAATAACAGTCATATGTGGAATCCCTGAAATTACCAATAATGACAGTAAATATATGTGTATGTATAGGGACACTGATTTTCCGTTTCAAAAAAGGCAAATTCCGTTTCAATTCTGTTTCAAAATTCTGTTTCAGAAAAAGGCAAATTCCATTTCAAATGGACGTATTTTCTGTTTCAGAAAATGGTACATTCTGTGTCAAATGACGCATTTTCCATGTCAAATGACGCATTTCTTATTTTAAGTGAAAAAGAAACTTTATTTCAAAGTTAACTTTGAGAAATAATACATTCTGTCAAATATTTAAAATATCACAATGTTATGATCTATGAATCTGTGTAATATTGTTTTACTGCGTGGTTAACTTTTCTAACAACATTTAGTTGTGCAATATTTGCAACACAGTAACAACCGTACATAATCAATTTAGATAATAAAATAACTCTCACACAATAACATAAATGACTGGTTGTTTCTAATGCAGCAGTGCTTAATATATAAGTTAACAAATATAAATTACACAAGCAGTCATATTAACAGTTATGAATGTTTAAATCACTGTTGCTGTTTCACGAACAATTTTGTTCAACTATTATGACACCATCCCACGGAATTTGTGAGACCTACGAAACGCGGACTATAATATTTTATCACCTTGAGCCAGTGTAACCTAGGCTGTTGTTATTCCTTCGAGTTTTGTATTCGAAACCGGAATATGTACACTTATGTGTGTTCTAACGATGTGATAACTACATTTAATTAGCAACATGTCTACCAATGCGCTTAGCGGACAGCCAGACAACGATCGTGAAACGGTTTATGAAATGGCAAATGACAATGATCTGTTATTACAGACTCGTCGCGGTCGCCAGCGGGTGACCGTACATAATGGGTCAGTCGCCAATTAGAAAAAACAGTCGCATATGCGACCAATTCAGTTGCAATTTAGAGGGCTGAATGTTCAATCAAAATGCAAAACAAAATGTCTAACCAAGACTATATTTTCCTATAGCCATGTTATCTGCAGACCTGTACTTTCTAGGCAAAGCCAGCCAAATAACAAAACAATAAGGCAGGGATGGCTGGACTGGTATTTAATAGGATTTCCTGAAGTTGTTCTTTAATGTGGGGCGCAGACGTTTACAAGGTTCCAGAAGTCACAATCGCGACCAGTGATCACAATACCCAGAACAAAGCATAACTGATTCAGTAAATTTCTGCACATTGCATATGACATTGACAGAGATCTGCCACTGGTCAACACAATTTGAATTATTCTACCCAAAAAAGGTATAAATAAAGTCAGATAATTGTTATCATACAAACAATCCCCCCATAAATTATGCTTCCAACATCTTTACTGCCTAAATCAGTAAATGTGTTTTAATGAACAACAACTGTTTTAATATAGTATGACATTATCTGTTTGTGAGTATTTTATCCTTGCTATTCAAGTACATTTGCAAACAGCTGCTGACAATTTCTAAAACCTGTGGACACAATTTATTGGGGTCTGGGGACCGTTTCACTAAGATAATAAGCTCATATAGAAAATCCAGAATTAAACAGAATATGTTGGACATTACATTTGAAGCAACTTTTTACAAAATGCACAAAGTCACCGCTATATCAGAGAGGATACTATTTCTGCGACACACCAGTGAAAGTGTCTCTGTGACAGGTGCTGGTGTATAAACTATCACTTTTAAGGAGTAAAATCAAATTTAAAGAGCAAAATTTGGCTTATGAGCTCATGAGAATGTTTGTGAGACAGTCCCCGGGTGTTTACAGGATCTTGTGATAGGTATAGTATTTTTAAAACACCTGTAAAAATGACATTCCATGCATACAATGTAAACTGGTCTGTCCTAAAACATTCAAATTAAGTTATGGCTAATTAAAATGCCTTTAGGGCAGAAAAAGTGTTAGCTTGTAAGTAAATATACCATGATTTAATTTTATGATAAACACAATCAGACATTGTACATTTAACCTACTAGATGTTTTTATAAAACAGGAGGTCCCATGGTCCCAACAGACAGAGAAGTAGTGACGTATACAGCAACTAATTCAACTTATTTCTGGATGGCCTCATTCTCCCATAGTCATACATAACTCACTGCCCAATTGTTACAATTTATACCGTCTATTTTTACCTTGCACTCAGTGAAAACAGTCTGACCACATCAAACGATGAATCCAACTTTATACAGTGGTGTGGCAGTTTCTGAGACAGCACATATCAGACAGGACAGATGGCTTTAACGCGCATAGCTTAGCTTAGCATAAATGCTCAACATCAATATTCTGGCTGAAGATTTACACACAGGCACATCAATTGCTGTTCTAAGCAGCAGTGTGACCACTGATTACATTCAGCCAGGGCATGATTAAATGCATGTCACTAAGCTTCATGAATAAGACGGGCTCCAGTCAATGTTAAAAACTAACATTACAGCTAAGGTCCTGTGCTGCATTAAACCGTTTCTCTGCTGCAACGTTGGCTTAGATGGTAATTGTGATGGATCCGATTATATCTTAGGTGTCTTCTAAAAATTACAATTTGCATCAAAGTAACTACATGAAGATAATCCGGTTTACATAAGAGATCTAGTTTACTGTAACCTTCACCAGATAAAAGATTTCAGTCATTACAAAAGAAATAGTTGTAACTATCCGTAGCCCAAATAATAATATTAACACAGGAACAAACTGTCTTCACCATTTTTGTTGATGAATATAGTCAGCTTTTGCAGATTTTCTATTCGAGCAAGTCAAGAAACCAGATGTTTGATACATTCAAGGTAAAACTACTTGATTAGTAAACCATTTTGTAAATGAAGATTACATACTTTTCTGCTCATTTTTTGACAAGGTTTTAGGTGAATTCATTCATTTTGTGTTCAATTACAATGATCAAAGCCTCATAAAAACCCAACAAGTACTGTTTTAAAAATAAATGACAAAATATTACACTTTTAATGTAATAAATGACAGATTAAACGATTACAACTACAGTTCACCCGACTGTAAATGTAGCAGGCAACAAGTATTGGATAAAAAGCCAGCATTTAGCTGTTTATGCTTGTCATGTGTCGACAAGTCATCAAGTGAGCCTGCTGGAACAACTGGGAAACCCATTGCACCAATGCTGACTACCAAGACTATAAAGTTGATTAGATGTATCCTTTCGAACATCGCTCTTGTTGTATGATCGGAGACAAATAGGAGGCTAAGTAAACCCTGTGCAGGTAATAATAGGTGTTGAAAAAGAATCATGCATGAACTTTATTTTACATGTAAAGGCAAATTAAGGGGACAACAATTATGTATTTAGAAAGGCATGTATTTCAGCATTCTGTTAGCATATCACATGTGTAATTGTACATTATTTATAAACAATTTCATTTACCTATAAGCCTGGCACAATAGAACATCATAAAAATAATATATTCAGTTTTTTTTTAAAGATGTCCCAATTCCCATATTGTGCCAGGAACATGAGTAGCAAATTTGGAAGGCTATTAAAAAGGACTAAACTGTATTCACAGTGATGATGCTGGTGATCGACATATATGGTAATTTTTGAAAATTAATATCCAGGAATATCCCAATTCACAACACTTAGCTATGTTGCCTGAAAATCAGGCTTGCTCCAGACCTTCTCATTTATATAAATGAAGAAATTATAAAACTTTGGAAAGTTATTTTAATTTTGTATTCATTGCACATCTAGTGTATTTACATACACTTATCTTCTAAATTTACATAATTGTAGTGATCTTACTGTTGCAAAGTTCTTAAGGGGCATACTGTGTATTTACAATATAGCCCAGTACATAGAGACTCGGTAAATGTATTATAATTGTAATCTTAATTTATTGACATGAATATTACTGTAATAACTCATTTATAATCAAACAAAGTTGCAAGATTATGAATATATGACAGATGTGTCAAATGGTCATAGACCAGGAAATATGTTTGATAGACATACAGCCGAGACTTATTTGATGTATAACATTTTAATAATAACAACGATATGTCTGGTATCTTCTCACATCATACCACTAACTCTTACTATAGTAAATTGGAGTTTTCATAGACCTGTGGTATTTTCCTTCAACATACAAACACTCAGAACACTCTGTAGTAGAACATTCAGTCCAGCCCCATTGTAGTGAATATACAGGAATCAATGTCAAAAATATCTAAGTATCTAGATCTACTTCCTACATGTTCCTTTCTTCAATATTCCAACATTTTGTAGACTGACAGAACAGACATTCTGAACTGGAGTGAATCCTGAGCGTGTCTGCAATATATATATATACGTGTATACATATATTATAATATTTAATGATTATTTCAAATGATCGTGTAACAGAATTCCACTTCTGAAGTTTATGCTATAAATATGTAGTCACCTACATTCTAAGTAATAGTGTTAGTGCATCCCCCATTTTATCAGTAAGACTTAGAATTGATTATAAAATCTTGATTCCCATTACGATTATAGCGTTGTCATTATATTTCTATAACACAGATTTGATTAATAACTGCATTACCTCCTACAAATATATCTAAAAAAGCTGAATATATCAGTAAAATAATAAAATTTTGTTACTATTCAAAACAGATTATTATATGAGTGTCTATGTACCAGTGTCTATAAAATAAAAATATATGTTTGCGTTCAAATGGGACAACATTTTGAACACCTAGGTTAAGTTACAAGTAATGGGTGCTATTATTCAAAAACAAACAATCCTGGTATTTGAATCAAACAATACTATTAATAGTAAATGACACTTCTACTCATTTCACAGTCAGTAAAGGTCTTCTTTCTGTGACGTTTTGGCTGCTTCCTGCAGTCTACCTCAGATGACTACTGGAAGACTGCGGAAAGCAGCTGAAACTTCACGGAAAAAAACTGACCATGAAATGCGTACTGAAAAGTGTCAATCATTTTGAACTATCCAGTCTGATGTCTCTTCACTCATATTATTAATAGTACTTATTAATATATTAATAGTACTTATAATATTAATATACTTTAAAATTATTATACTGAAATTAAGTTATGCAGAGATCCCCACTGCTTCATATTCACGAACTGCCCAACATTATGCACCTGTAGGCTGATGCTTTGCAAAGTTGTAGCACATGCCCCAAATAATATTAGCTGAATACCATTTACCTAGGGGTCAGACAGAAATGAAAACATGATGTCATACCAGACTTTTTATAGAATATTTTAGGCTTGTGGAAAAACAACACAGCAAAAAAAGTTGGAAAAGTCTGAAATTACAGCAAATGCTGTAAACAACAATATTAAAACTGTCCCACAATTTATTTAGCCACTATTAATTAGGAGCATTGATGTTCAAATTTGTAGTACTTATGTGAAATAATTTTTTATTTGTTAAATGGTGTAATTCGTGTAAGTGTAAAAAAACCAGGGTTCAATTCAATTGAGAAAAAAAACTATTGGCTTGTGTTATAGTAGACATATAATTGTTGATACAATGTCGCACAATTTTGACACCTGTAAAAAAATTAATTTATAAAGTTACTGCACAAGATTTTTACTCTTGGTTTGGTCACCTGTAGCATAAGTATTGAGATCTCATTTGATCTTACATTAAATGTGCCAATAATTAGTCTGAGATATAGATTACGACGATTGGACGAAATTAACTTTTTTGAGCTGCCGTGATCGCTGATTACTTCGCTTTGGACGATTGCAAAACGAGTTCTGATGATGGAGATGCCGGTAAGTCGATGTGCTATGTTGACAGTGCCACAGTCAATGTCAGTTACAGTGAATGTCTTATGTTTACATGTCCTATATAGTCAATATAATATAGATAACCAATACTCGCAAAATACGCCCAGTGAACCTAATGATAAGACAAGATGTAGTCGACATTAGAGTAATAATGTCGCCGTAGGTGTAGGTCCTTACACATCTTAGTCCCAGACTTACAGTTAAACAGAACTTGAACTGTAGCTAAATGTTGGCCTAATTTACATGTCATGAGTGTAATAAACAAATTCACATGGCACTGCTAGTCCTAGCCCTAGGACCTAGGCTAAGACTAGGGCCATGTTTTTTCTGTTGACATTCAGCCTTGTGCTTAGCCTTAAGATTTGTAACTCTCTGTACATAACAACTGACCCAAGGCATATGCCATTGACATGCAATTTTATATAATCACATCTAAAAGGTACTGTCTCTGACGACAGTTCATTCAATGATTATAGAATCTGATACTGACTGGCAGGAGCCATGCGTCAGTGCTGAGGTCTCTGTCACCAAGCCAGTCAACCCCCCAGCTGATGTGGATTACAGTGACAATGAAGAGCACTACACAGGAGTCACTGATGCCCCTAGCAAAGCGCAGCAAGCATTAACTTTGTGGAAGTGCCACAGAAGCGATGTCACTGTCACTGAAAGTTGGGACCAGCAAGGGGCATTGGTCAAGGGGCGCGGGGAAGGCCGGGTCGAGCCCATGGATGCTGAGGACTTGCCACATAAGTGGACCTGACACCATCATCATCTCTAATTTCTAAGATGACACTTTAATTGTCTTAATCTCCTGCCTCATATTCATTTTATATTGTTTACATGTTTCAATGTGTAATTTAAATGTTCTAATTGTTTTTAAATTTAAGGTAGCACAGCGCTACGATATTGTTAACGTGATCCTTGTCTTTTCAGCCACCTGTGCTCACGATGAACTCCGAGCATATGTAACCCTGTAGTCTAGATGGTAGCATTTAGTGAATATTTGCTCTTTGATATTCATACTTCTACATCTTCTGTGTATACACGTTCTCTAAGTATGTGCAAAATGTCATGAAAATTGGAGCATTATAAATATAGGGTTGTTATGGTTATGAACAGAACAAAGCATAACTGATTCAGTAAATTTCTGCACATTGCATATGACATTGACAGAGATCTGCCACTGGTCAACACAATTTGAATTATTCTACCCAAAAAAGGTATAAATAAAGTCAGATAATTGTTATCATACAAACAATCCCCCCATAAATTATGCTTCCAACATCTTTACTGCCTAAATCAGTAAATGTGTTTTAATGAACAACAACTGTTTTAATATAGTATGACCGTTATCTGTTTGTGAGTATTTTATCCTTGCTATTCAAGTACATTTGCAAACAGCTGCTGACAATTTCTAAAACCTGTGGACACAATTTATTGGGGTCTGGGGACCGTTTCACTAAGATAATAAGCTCATATAGAAAATCCAGAATTAAACAGAATATGTTGGACATTACATTTGAAGCAACTTTTTACAAAATGCACAAAGTCACCGCTATATTAGAGTACCGGTGTAATAATGTCGCCGTAGGTGTAGGTCCTTACACATCTTAGTCCCAGACTTACAGTTAAACAGAACTTGAACTGTAACTAAATGTTGGCCTAATTTACATGTCATGAGTGTAATAAACAAATTCACATGGCACTGCTAGTCCTAGCCCTAGGACCTAGGCTAAGACTAGGGCCATGTTTTTTCTGTTGACATTCAGCCTTGTGCTTAGCCTTAAGATTTGTAACTCTCTGTACATAACAACTGACCCAAGGCATATGCCATTGACATGCAATTCTATATAATCACATCTAAAAGGTACTGTCTCTGACGACAGTTCATTCAATGATTATAGAATCTGATACTGACTGGCAGGAGCCATGCGTCAGTGCTGAGGTCTCTGTCACCAAGCCAGTCGACCCCCCAGCTGATGTGGATTACAGTGACAATGAAGAGCACTACACAGGAGTCACTGATGCCCCTAGCAAAGCGCAGCAAGCATTAACTTTGTGGAAGTGCCACAGAAGCGATGTCACTGTCACTGAAAGTTGGGACCAGCAAGGGGCAGTGGTCAAAGGGCGCGGGGAAGGCCGGGTCGAGCCCATGGATGCTGAGGACTTGCCACATAAGTGGACCTGACACCATCATCATCTCTAATTTCTAAGATGACACTTTAATTGTCTTAATCTCCTGCCTCATATTCATTTTGTATTGTTTACATGTTTCAATGTGTAATTTAAATGTTCTAATTGTTTTTAAATTTAAGGTAGCACAGCGCTACGATATTGTTAACGTGATCCTTGTCTTTTCAGCCACCTGTGCTCACGATGAACTCCGAGCATATGTAACCCTGTAGTCTAGATGGTAGCATTTAGTGAATATTTGCTCTTTGATATTCATACTTCTACATCTTCTGTGTATACACGTTCTCTAAGTATGTGCAAAATGTCATGAAAATTGTAGCATTATAAATATAGGGTTGTTATGGTTATGAACAGAACAAAGCATAACTGATTCAGTAAATTTCTGCACATTGCATATGACATTGACAGAGATCTGCCACTGGTCAACACAATTTGAATTATTCTACCCAAAAAAGGTATAAATAAAGTCAGATAATTGTTATCATACAAACAATCCCCCCATAAATTATGCTTCCAACATCTTTACTGCCTAAATCAGTAAATGTGTTTTAATGAACAACAACTGTTTTAATATAGTATGACCGTTATCTGTTTGTGAGTATTTTATCCTTGCTATTCAAGTACATTTGCAAACAGCTGCTGACAATTTCTAAAACCTGTGGACACAATTTATTGGGGTCTGGGGACCGTTTCACTAAGATAATAAGCTCATATAGAAAATCCAGAATTAAACAGAATATGTTGGACATTACATTTGAAGCAACTTTTTACAAAATGCACAAAGTCACCGCTATATTAGAGTACCGGTGTAATAATGTCGCCGTAGGTGTAGGTCCTTACACATCTTAGTCCCAGACTTACAGTTAAACAGAACTTGAACTGTAACTAAATGTTGGCCTAATTTACATGTCATGAGTGTAATAAACAAATTCACATGGCACTGCTAGTCCTAGCCCTAGGACCTAGGCTAAGACTAGGGCCATGTTTTTTCTGTTGACATTCAGCCTTGTGCTTAGCCTTAAGATTTGTAACTCTCTGTACATAACAACTGACCCAAGGCATATGCCATTGACATGCAATTCTATATAATCACATCTAAAAGGTACTGTCTCTGACGACAGTTCATTCAATGATTATAGAATCTGATACTGACTGGCAGGAGCCATGCGTCAGTGCTGAGGTCTCTGTCACCAAGCCAGTCGACCCCCCAGCTGATGTGGATTACAGTGACAATGAAGAGCACTACACAGGAGTCACTGATGCCCCTAGCAAAGCGCAGCAAGCATTAACTTTGTGGAAGTGCCACAGAAGCGATGTCACTGTCACTGAAAGTTGGGACCAGCAAGGGGCAGTGGTCAAGGGGCGCGGGGAAGGCCGGGTCGAGCCCATGGATGCTGAGGACTTGCCACATAAGTGGACCTGACACCATCATCATCTCTAATTTCTAAGATGACACTTTAATTGTCTTAATCTCCTGCCTCATATTCATTTTGTATTGTTTACATGTTTACATGTAATTTAAATGTTCTAATTGTTTTTAAATTTAAGGTAGCACAGCGCTACGATATTGTTAACGTGATCCTTGTCTTTTCAGCCACCTGTGCTCACGATGAACTCCGAGCATATGTAACCTTGTAGTTTAGATGGTAGCATTTAGTGAATATTTGCTCTTTGATATTCATACTTCTACATCTTCTGTGTATACACGTTCTCTAAGTATGTGCAAAATGTCATGAAAATTGGAGCATTATAAATATAGGGTTGTTATGGTTATGATGGAGGACGTCAATTTTTCAATGCGATTTTTTAAAAGCTGATTTTCTCAGAACTGTAACTCCATGAATCTGTGCACTGAAAATGAAATATCTTCACGTACGGATAAGATACAGTGTTCATCTTGGTATCATTTTAAAGCTATGAATGTCCTCTATAGGAATTTGTAATAATATGACATCGTCCATTTGACTCAAAGAGCCTGGTTTTGGCATGCCGCATCACATATCTCAATTTTTGTGCAGACAATACAAGCAATTAGTTATAATTTAGTAATCACAGGAAAGTCAATGAACGGTCCCATGAAGATGATTTAGCAGTGCACTTTACCACAGAACGACAGTATTCAAAGCTGCCACGACCAATTTGCCACATAGCAACATTTTGTATTTACTTTAACACTCTCGTGGTCAGAACGCCTGAATCAACCCGACTCCCACTCATGGCCAGAACGCCCGAATACAGGGGCACATTTAAACTGGTACCATGAAACAGTGTCAACCAATAACAGCAATTTATTTTGGCAGTTAGCATGGAAGCACCAGGGAATTATTCCAAAACAGGCATCCGCAGGCGATTTCTACGATTAAATGCTAACTTTTGGGCAGTCTATTTTGTTGTAAAGAAGTATTAATGCACCGCACGACAAAGCGGGTGGTGTTTTTTAGTTTTGTTGTAATTCTCGACATTGTCATTATGTCGAACTCCAGTGATTCAGATTTTGATGGGATTTTTGAATTGATTTTTTTGTAACGAACGCTGCCAACAAAGGGGAAGGTTTTGTACTATGGTTACACATTTTAAATACAACACCGACTTAATAGTTCAGACAGGATGATGGTTATAATCACAAAGAACGCCATTTTGTATAAAATCTTGAAAATACATGCACTCAGAAAAACTGAGATTATTTCAGTCTTATTTACCATAGATATTGAATTAGTTTCCCATTATGTAGCATAGTAATTTATTAACATTTCATATGCAGCATGTATCCGCTAATTATTAATGACAAATATTTGTTTAAATGAATTGTTGAGATTTCAGTATTTTATTTTTTTCAAACTTTAGCAATTCGTATTTGGGTAATAAATTGACATATATATATATATATATATATATATATATGTCACATACTTGGTTAGTTACACCAGGAATTAGTTTTTCAGATGTAGTGAAAATGTTATTTGAATCAGATCAAAAATTATTTATTTATTTGCATTCATGCAACCTGAGTATATATCATGATTCGCTGGCATGAAATAAGTCTGATAAGTATGTCAATATATTAGTTTTAGACCTTTTGAATTTAGGCATATTCTTTAGAACAGCATCGAAAAATTGTTGTATGGACAATATCAATGTTATAACAGCCTATAACAAGGGTTCCTAAAATAATTATTAACTTCAGCTTCTCTGCAGTCTTGGCTGTGAACTCATGACATCCGAACAAACACGGGCGGAGACAGTGCTGTTGAAAATTTTTATTTTTTTCATTGTCAGTAAAATATAGTATGGCATATTGTGATAACAAGCCGCATCAACATGTCAACAGACAACACACTGCACGCGGTAAATGTTACCGTAAATGTAATAAATTGGTTGCATTATAAACGGTAAACTTGTCCAAAACGAATGGTGTCGAAGTATTATTCCAAATAAGGAACGCCACTGAAATTGAACATCTAAAGCAGTGTTAGCGAACATAAAATAACGGAAATAACTAATAAATAATACGACGGCCTAAATAATAACTGCTACATCCAGTTAGAAGCCTTGTGGCGGTAGGAGACTCTGGTCAGGAGGCTACTCTATAAATATTCTATTGCACGGAAAACTGAAAAGGGGCGGATGATTACTAAATGTCATCCGACAAATTGCGCTCTCCGAAGAATATTCGTACAAGCCTTTCAAAACCGCTGAGCAGAAATTAATTTTAAAAGCCTTTTCGCTGATATTACTTGCATGTCTGTGTATCATATGCAATATAAAAAGGTAAACGTGTTTACAGATGGTAGGCAGCCATTTGCATTTGGCAGTCGCAAGTTATGGCTTCGTTCATTTTCGAGCACCTACCGGAGCACTGCTTGAAATTGCACTGCCGGAACCACAATTCTCCGCCAACGATGTGTTTGTTACACCACGAACACAATGCACACGGTCCTTGTTATCCCCTGGTTTTTTTTGGAGAATTTATACCGAACAATACGCGCCTCCTTTAGGCCGGCGAAATGTCCGGGAATAACATTTCACTCGAGCACGGTAATCAAACCATGTGACTACGCGGACCCGTTCTATCGACCCTGCCGATTGGTGCATTTTTCATAAGCATGTTTCTATGACAACGCTGACGTCATTTCGCTGGCTCCACGGCTACTTCCCACCAGATGACGCACTTGAAACAGCCCTCAAAATCCCCAGGGTCGTTTCAGTTAGTTAGTTATCGATTCGCAGCCCGATTCATGTAGTGCAACTGTGAATGCAAATATCTTAACTCGTCATACAAATTAAGTTACAAAGATCGTTATTATCTCTGTTGCGATTAGCAGCTCGAATTATGCGCATTTCATAATAGTAAATATACCCTTTTAATTAATGTGCTTGAAAGTTAAAGGAAACGTGGATTCCCTTGAGACATCCAATTGCACTTTTTCCCTGAGGCTCTCCAAAAACTCTAACTGCATCCCTGATACACTTAACTAACCACCAACGGACCCACCCCCACCCCAATACCTCGATCAGAACCCTTTTGCCTTAGAAGGGGTTTGCATCGCCCCCCTACAACACCCCCACATCGCCCCACCGTCCAACCCTCACCTCCACTCCCGGGCGGCGCGGACAGGCGGAATGCGGACAGCCAACAAGTAGGTAGCCTGCATATATCACTGATACACGTAAAAGTATTTGTTCTTCCGTTAGCAATGAAAACATGATATTCGCCCCAAAACTTGTATGTTAATTGCCCTTAATAAATTAGCTATATATACGCCTACTGAGCAACATTATTACTGTTTCCTTCGCAAGTTCCGTGTTACACTTTCAATGAGACCATCAGTTCTCTTATTAATATTTGTATTACTATTGCATGGCACCATTTTTAGTTTAAATGACTGTGTTAGTACTAATATTTTAGTTTAATGGTCAAGACGCGTGATGTATTGTAAAGCGCCACGAACAATTGTGGATCTGGCGCTATAACAAATGAAATATATTATTATTATTATGGTGTTGTACAATAATTGGCTAACTGTCTAATCTGTAAATGTATCGTACGCTTAAAGGTGCATAATACCTATGCACCATACATCCCATTATTGATGTTGAGCGTACTATTTTTATTACAAAAAGCGGGATACTTCGTCCAAAAAGAGGATATTTGAGTGGGACCAGTGGGAAATGTATTTTCCGCCCGAAAGCAGTAAGCCTAATTGTAACATAGGCCAATGTAGTTTGTAGATGTAGGCCTATTGACAGTGACGCGGGAACGAAATTCATATTGTGGGGGCTAATGGAGCTTCAGCACCAGTGACATTTTTTGCAGCCGGATATTGGTCAAAGTAAACATGAAAACACCACCCTTTGGAAGGAGAACTATGACGTTAGTGTCACATGACTTCGACGTCATACCAAGATCCGGATAAAGATTCGTTAATTAATTACTATTATACTATTAGGCCTACCCGGACACATGTTTGCGGTTGTCGTAACAAGCTATTTATAGAGTTAGTCCTACGGCCACGCGACAAGACTTTATTTATACTGGATTTAGTAACATTGTACACTACATAGCGGATCTAGACCCCTGGGTCGCGACCCAAAATTGGGTCGCCAAGCCATTTTGAGTGGGTCGCCAAGAGTCCCCAGTGACTCCGAACTTTCCTGTATTGTCCAGCTTGACCGTAACAGATGTATCGAATTGTGTATCCCAAACGTTGTATGAATTGGCAACATTTAACAAGATTTAACAAGATTGCCACCTAGAGAATTAACTCTAGGTGGCAGGTGGACAAGGAAGCCTTTGGCTTATCGAGAGTCCAACCCTTTTATCCATGTGTGTCCCGCCCTTCTGAGGTATGTGTCGATTTTATTTTTAAACATATTCACGCTACTAGCACCCACACAATCAGCAGATAATCTGTTCCATTCATTTACAGTCCTTTGTGAAAATGAGAACTTTCTTATATTTAATCTACAATGTTCCTTTGCTAATGTAACTTCATGTCCTCTAGTCCTTCTATCTTTCTTAACTGATAAAAAAAATATTTTAATCAATATTTTTATAACCATTCAATATTTTAAACACTTCTATCTGATCTCCTCTCAATCTCCTGGTCTCTAGTGGTGTTAAACCACATTCTTTTAGGCGAACTTCATAACTAAGATCCCTCAGTTTTGGTATCATTTTCGTCGCTCTCCTCTACTCTTTCTAGCATATCTATGTCTTTCTTGCGATATGGCCTCCACGCTTGTATACAATATTCTAAATGAGGCCTAACTATTGTTTTGTACAGCGGTATTACTAGTTCTTTTTCTTTATATGCTATATTTTGCCTAATTAATCCAAGGATTTGATTTCCTTTTGAAGCTGCAATTCCGCACTGCTCTGAAACCTTCATATCAGTACTAATGGTTAACCCTAAATCCTTTTCTTTTACAGTAGTACTTAGTACAGTACCCCCTATTGTATACTCTACCTTAGCGTTCCCATGTCTTGTGTGGAGGCATTTACATTACCCCAAATTGAACAGCATTTGCCACTTTTCAGACCATTTGATCAATCTTGTAAATGTTGTCTATCTCCAACACTTTTAATCCTTCTAAACACTTTTGTATCATCCGCAAATTTCAACACCTTGCTTGTTATTTCATCATCCAAATCGTTGATATATATTAAGAATAATATAGGTCCTAGTACTGATCCCTGTGGTACCCCATTCAATACAGATTTCCAGTTTGAAGCCTCCCCATCAACTACTACGCGTTGTCTTCTGTCAATCAGCCTTTTTTATCCAGTTTATTATACCATTTCCTATGCCAAGAGCCTTTAGTTTAAGCAGTAATATTTGATGTGGTACTTTGTCGAAAGCTTTTTGAAAATCTAAGTAGACGATATCTACTGGTGATCCCTCGTCTAGTGATGACGTCCAATAAACATAACATATTTGTTAAGCATGACCTCGCTTTTAAAAACCCATGTTGAGATGGGTTTATCAAGTTATGTTTAACAAGAAAATCCACCATGTGATCTTTAAGTGGTTTAATACAACCTATAACGTGGCAAATTCACACAATGTCTGGGGGAAATGTGTTCGCCAAGGGTGTTCAACTCATATTCTGTTCGATGTCGCCGAAAATGCTTCATGCGTGCATCATGATAAAATCGGTGCCGTTTTCGAGTCAGTCTTCAGCACACTTTCACAAAATAATATCGCACTAACCAAAGTACATCATTATATATATATATATATATATATATATTTATATATATCTGAATTAAACTGCCATTTTAGTTGTTTTAAGTAGGTGTATGTACAATATACAAACATTATTTATTATTTGTTTGATTATATTCTGCTACCTTATATATCACTATATATATATGTCGGATATCAACAAAGTTTGAAAGATATTAGGTATAAGTCTAGATACGCTAATTTCCTTCATAGCCACTACTAATGATAATGTCACTGGGTATATATATATATATATGATAAAATCGGTGCCGTTTTCGAGTCAGTCATCAGCACACTTTCACAAAATAATATCGCACTAACTAAAGTACATAATTTATATATATATATATATATATATATATATAATTATGTACTTTGGTTAGTGTGATATTATTTTGTGAAAGTGTGCTGAAGACTGACTCGAAAACGGCACCGATTTTATCACAGAATGAATATATATATATAGTGACATATAAGGTAGCAGAATATAATCAAATAAATAATAAATAATGTTTGTATATTGTACATACACCTACTTAAAACAACTAAATTGGCAGTTTAATTCAGAATGCCACTTAAACATTACATATCCTGTCAGTCCCAATTCGGCATCTGATATATCGGTGGCGACCCATGATTTGGGCCTATTATGTGAGGGCCAATATAATATAATATGTAGTATTCGTTTCAGAGACGGTGCTTTCTTTGGGCTTGCCACTTGCCCTGGACGAAAAAAAAACTGAGACCGATACAGAAACTACTTTAAGAAAGATAAGAAAAGAAGAAGAAGAGGTGGAGTTATTTTATATATTAAAGAATCTAACAAGGCTTATGAAATAAAATTTAAAAAGAAAAGCCGATTGCGAAGAAGCTGTTTGGTGTAACATAGTTACAAGAAGCTCAACGTTAACGGTTGAGTTAGTTTATAGAAGTCCAAACATAAGCATAGAAGAGAATGAAAAAGTACAAAACGCTATAAGGGCAGTGAGCAAACGGGACTGTATTATACGGGGGATTTTAACCATGGGCATATATAACAGTTGTATATACAATGGACATTTTTACAGAGTATGGGGAGTGTACGAGGACCACACTTTTTTATTTTTAGTACAAGATAGTTTCCTTTCTTGACATGTGCTAGAACCAACCAGGGGTGAGAATGTGTCCTCACAGAATGAATTAGTTCACAATGTCAAGATACGTGAGCTACTGCGGAGTAGTGATCACAACCAGATACATTTTACCATCAAAGTAAAACCAGAAAGGAATAGTGAAAAGCAGTACAGGAGAAATTTCCACAAAGGAAGATATAAGGACATGATGAAATATTTAGCAAAGATAGACTGGAATAACACACTGAAGAATAAGACAGCAACAGAATGCTGGAATATCTTAAAGAGTGAAATTGAGTGAATCGTCGATAAATTTGTTCCCTTGAAAAAAACAAGAGAAACGGTCCAAAAAGAAACACTTATCGAAAAAACTATTAGAAAAATTAAATACAAACAAATTACGTGGAAGTCATTTAGACGTACTGGAAATGATGAAGACTACAATATTTATAAAGAAACACTTAACCAAGTTACAGCTGAAATCAGAGATTCAAAGATAAGCTACGAACAAAAATTAGCTTGAGTATGAGTGTTTTAGTTCGGTGTTTACCAGGGAAGATATTAATTCACTGCCAGTATCAGAGGCTAAGTTCAAGGGGCATAATCAGCCTATTTAAGACAGCTAATTATAACCCCGGAAATGCTAAGAAAAGAAACGGCAATGAAGGATAATAAATCACCTGGAATGGATGGGATTCCACCCAAACTACTATTGGAAATTGTAGAACAAATTATCATACAGCTTTGCAACAGTTTTAATCTTGTCAAGGGAGTGGTTCCTTTAGAAAGAAACAAACATTATACCGTTATTTGAAAAAAGGTTCGAGAAACAAGTCAGAGAACTATAGACCAGTGAGTTTAACATCGGTTTTTCGCAAATTATTAGAAAGACTAATTAAAGATCACATGGTGGATTTTTTTGTCAAACATAACTTGATAAACCCATCTCAACACGGGTTTTTAAAAGCGAGGTCATGCCTAACAGATATGTTATATTTTTTTGGAAGATATCACTAAGTGGGTAGATGGGAGATCACCAGTATATACCATCTACTTAGATTTTCAAAAAGCTTTCGACAAAGTGCCACATCAAAGATTACTACTTAAACTAAAGGCCCATGACATAGGAAATGGTATAATAAACTGGATAGAAACATGGCTGATTGACAGAAGACAACGTGTAGTAGTTGATGAGAGACTTCAAATTAGGAATCAGCTTTGAGTGGGGTACCACTGGGCCCTACATTATTCTTAATATATATCAACGATTTGGACGATGAAATTTGCAGATAATACAAACGTGTTTAGAAGGATTAAAAGTGATGGAGATAGACAGCATTTACAGCATGATCTTGACAGGTTGATCAAATGGTCTAAAAAGTGGCAAATGTTGTTAAATTTTGGGAAATGTAAATGCCTCCACACATGACATGGGAACAAAGATGTATAATATACAATGGGGTTACTGTATTAAGTTCTACTGTAAAAGAAAAGGACTTAGGGTTAACCATTAGTGCTGATATGAAGGTTTCAGAGCAGTGCGAAATTGCAGCTTCAAAGTTATATCAAATACTTGGATTAATTAGGCGAAATATAGCGTATAAGGAAAAAGAACTAATAACAATGTTGTACAAAACAATAGTTAGGCCTCATTTAGAATATTGTATACAAGCATGGAAGTCATATCGCGAGAAGGACATAGATATGCTAGAAAGAGTACAGAGGAGAGCGACTAAAATTATACCAAAATTTAGGAATCTTACAACTTTATGAAATACGCCTAAAAGAATGTGGTTTAACAACATTAGAGACCAGGAGATTGAGAGGAGATTAGATAGAAGTGTTTAAAATGTTGAATGGTTATGAAAAATTTGATAGAAATATTTTTTTCTCAGTTAAGAAATATAGAGGACATTAAGTTACATTAGTAAAGGAGCCGTGTATATTAGATATAAGAAAGTTATCGTTTTCACAAAGAAGTATAATTTGTTCTATCCATGTTTCACAAATCATGTTACTGCAATGTTTTGACCCCCAAAACATGAAGTTGGAAGGAGATCGCGACCGGAAACGAGTCACTGTTTGGATAATGATAATGCTAGTCACTCGAAAGGTGCGGGATTTGTCATCATGTGACATGCATTGTTTCTGCATAACAACAATTGTACGTCATTGCCAATTACACGTAGGCCTACCTCGTCGAAGTGCATGAACGTGTTTTGGGCTTCCTTGTCCACCTGCCATCTAGAATTAATTCTCTGGATGGCAACCTTGTTAAATCTTGTTAAATATTATAGTCAGGTCGCTTAGCAACTTGATGTGGAACAGACCGGATAAAAGCACCTCTTTTGCTGCACCCTTCATAAATAAAATTTCAGGTCAACTATTGTTTAGCCCCAATGAACCACTATAAATTATGCCGTTTTACTTAATTTTCCGATGAGACAGACCGGACAAAAACACATTAATTTGTTTCTACCCAACATCACCACATTTGATGAGTATGCTGACGCTGACTTTGTTCTTCACACCACCAAGCACTTAGCAAACTCCAAAAGGGTTGACGTCGTCTGGGTTACGTACCTAACTAGCAGCATCAAGCAGTCCATAAGAGAGGAGCGTGGTGAAGGGACTCGTAGGAAAGTAGTCGGGAGCAGCAAAGTTCCAAAAAATTGGAAAGACTTCCTTCGCGGCAATACCAATAAGCAGGAACCTGTTGCATTCCTGGCCACCAAGGTTGCAAATATCCACTGCCCAATTGGGAAGGAAGTCAGTCAGAGGTCGTCAGTAGATTCAACTATGACACACTGCAGTGTGACCACGAGGAAGCAGACACGCGACTACTGATCCATGTAGAATGCCTTGGAAAGGGAAGCAACAACATGCTGGATACGCACTGTGAACGCGGATGTTCTTGTGCTTCTGATCTGCAAGTTTTATGAGCTTCTAACTTTGTAGCCTTTAGAACAGGCATGAACTTTTCTCACCGTCATTGCCATCTGTCATGCTCTGGGAAAAGACAAGTCCATGTTATTGCCATTGTTCCACCGCTTCACAAATTGCGAAACGTCGTTTGCACTATTCGGCAAGGGAAAGAAACTGGCATGGGAAACCTGGAATGCACACCCACAAGTAACCGAAACAATCCTCTCCATGGCATTGAAACCATATAGCCACCTGGATCTGGATTCGGATGATATAAAAAAAAAATTCCCTCAATGCAATTTCGGGTAAATTTCGGGAGCCATGCTAAAAGGCTGGGGGTGCTCAGTGGCACTTACTCCCCTGACGTCACCAACATCTGACGAGTTGGTTGCTTTGTGACACGCAAATGACCATGTTTGAGTGGGCAATCAACATATTTCATATTTGGCATATTACTGGACAAGAGCATTAAGTGTATGTAAAGAAAGTGTCAATGAAATTGAAAATGTTCATTTCACATAGGCGTGGTCTTTAAAGCGACCTCTGTTCCGTTACCCAGAATCAACATCTCCCGCACCGCGGTGGTACCAGTACTAGACTACTGGTATGTGCTGTCTTCGTAGCTCTTGATTGTGGGCACCGCCAAACATCAATTGGTTATTTTCAGGGACATGAGGTTAACACCACCTGTCTAATATCACTGGTGCATTAGATGGATGTTATGTCTATTAAATGTGAACATTTCATTGGCAAAACCATCGGACAACAGCGAACAATGCGTTGGGCTTATTAAACGCAATCTGATGGGCAGTAATCTATCATTATAATTATATTTATTCTAGTATTTAGAACATACTATTATAAATAGTAATGAATGATAACTGGCAAGGTCGTTTTAACTAACGTAAATTTAAAGGTACTCTGTCTCTTCGTCGTTTAACATTTATTTGTACAGGGGTCTGTTAAATTGTCTTAATACCAGGCTAAATATATATGTATGTTGAAGGCATATTGCCAGCCAAATTGCGTTGAATAGACTCTAAATCCTGTTAACAATTGACTGATTCAGGAAACGGAACAGAACACCTCCATTTAATTAACAATGCATTTGTGGTAAGTGTGGCATTCTTCTCTGCATCTACGTGATTAAGCTTTTGTTGGCCACTGTTTCCCCACGAGACACAGTAGCCGTCTGAATCACTGTCTTCTCTTGAATCACTTCCAGACCAATGACACGATTCGTCATCAACCCGTCTACCTCTAACTCCATCTCTGGGACCTTTCTGAATAGGAAGAAACGTAATCCATTTGCATAAACTGTTACATATTACCCACCATCCAGTACCGCCACGACCACTAGGCCCTTATAAATATGTCATGTGTATAAGGACGGTGATATACATGTGTAGTTGCTAAAATCGTTGGTATATTTACAGGGCGTATATGGTATATATATATATATATATACATATATATATATATATATACATATATATATATATATATACCATATATATATTATTTTGACTACACAATTTTTTTAGAACAGAATGGGCTAATCAGTAATTGAATGTTCTTATTCAGTTCAATAATCGGTATGTGCACCTTCTGCAAAAACAAAATGCGCCTGACAAATGTGCGTTGATTCATGGTGATGAATCACTGAAAGACTTACCATAAAGTGGTGATCCTTTTTGTAACGAACTTAACCAAGTTTGTGGTTAAACGTAGTTTGTTAGCTATTCTACGTTATATTTTAAAATATTAATATTTGCACACAGGCTGTAAGTAACTCGAACATGCATGTTCAATCCGTCCAGCTCAGATATATATATAATGCTATCTGAGCTGGACGGATTGAACATGCATGTTCGAGTTACTTACAGTCTGTGTGAAAATATTAATATTTTAAAATATAACGTAGAATAGCTAACATGGTTAAGTCCGTTACAAAATGTGTGAACTCGATACCGTTACTAGGATCACCACTTTATGGTAAGTCTTTCAGTGATTCATCACCATGAATCAACGCACATTTGTCAGGCGCATTTTGTTTTTGCAGAAGGTGCACATACCGATTATTGAACTGAATAAGAACATTCAATTACTGATTAGCCCATTCTGTTCTAAAAAAATAGTGTAGTCAAAATAATTAAACTACCGATGTATAATTTACCCACCAAGTCGTCTCGCCGCCGATTACCTTTTCGCAGAAGTACATTACGCCAAGTCGCCATGAATAATATATAATTTGTTCAGTGTAGTGTACTAAAATAAAACGGTGTAGGCCTACATGTGCAGATCGTCTACAGAACATCTGCAATATGTTTGAACATTTAGAGCAAGGTTATACAGTATATATAGCAAGAGGGAACACATTTCGGTAGAATGCATCCTTCTGTATTCCTCTAAAAATTCCTCCACAAATCAAATGATTTTGTCAATCGCGAATCAGGATTAATAGGTATAAGCCTAACTGGTTACATGCGAATGGAATGATACAGGCCTAATATTATATATATATATATATATATATATATATATATATAGACCTATGCAACCTTTTTTCTACTAGCTATAAATACCTCACCGGCCGTCTCTCTTACCTTTCTGGACACAAGCGGTTGTTCTTTTCCTAATTACTGTTCCACTCGTAGATTTAACAAGATTTAACAAGATTGCCATCCAGAGAATTAACTCTAGATGGCAGGTGGACAAGGAAACCCTTTGGCTTATCGAGAGTCCAACCCTTTTATCTACATATATCCAGCCCTTCTGAAATATGTGTCGATTTTATTTTTAAACATATTCACACTACTAGCACCCACACAATCATCAGATAATCTGTTCCATTCATTCACAGTCCTTTGTGAAAATGAGAACTTTCTTACGTCTAATCTACACTGCTCCTTTACTAATGTAAGTTCATGTCCTCTAGTCTTTCTATCTTTCATAACTGAAAAAAACCATATTTCTATCAATATTTTCATAACCATTCAATATTTTAAACACTTCTATCTGATCTCCTCTCAATCTCCTGGTCTTTAGTGGTGTTAAACCACATTCTTTTAGGCGTTTTTCATAACTAAGATCCCTCAATTTTGGTATAATTTTAGTCATTCTCCTCTGTACTCTTTCTAGCATATCTATGTCCTTCTTGCGGTATGGCCTCCACGCTTGTATACAATATTCTAAATGAGGCCTAACTATTGTTTTGTACAGCGGTATTACTAGTTCTTTTTCTTTATATGCTATATTTCGCCTAATCAATCCAAGGATTTGATTTCCTTTTGAAGCTGCAATTCCACACTGCTCTGAAACCTTCATGTCAGCTCTAACTGTCAGCCCTAAGTCTTTTTCTTTTACAGTAGTACTCAGTACAGTTCCCCCCATTGTATATTCTATATATTCGTTCCCAAGTCCTGTGTGAAGGCATTTACATTTCCCAAAATTGAACAACATTTGCCACTTTTCAGACCATTTGATCAACCTGTCTAGATCATCTTGTAAATGCTGTCTATCCCCATCACTTTTAATCCTTCTAAACACTTTTATATCATCTGCAAATTTCAACACCTTGCTAGCTACATCATCGTCCAAATCATTTATATATATTAAGAATAATATAGGTCACAGTACTGATCCCTGTGGAACCCCACTCAAAACTGATTTCCAGTTTGAAGCCACCCCATCAACAACTACCCGTTGTCTTCTGTCAATCAGCCATTTTTCTATCCAGTTAATTACACCATTTCCTATGCCATGGGCCTTTAGTTTAAGCAGTAATCTTTGATGTGGCACTTTGTCGAAAGCTTTTTAAAAATCTAAGTAGATGATATCTACTGGTGATCCATTATCTACCCACTTAGTGATATCTTCCAAAAAACATAACATATTTGTTAAGCATGACCTCGCTTTTAGAAACCCATGTTGAGATGGGTTTATCAAGTTATGTTTAATAAGAAAATCCACCATGTTATCTTTAACTAGTCTTTCTAATAATTTACAAATCACCGATGTTAAACTAACTGGTCTATAATTATTTTACTTGTTTCTCGAACCTTTTATAAATAACGGTATAATGTTTGCTTCTTTCCATTCTAAAGGAACCACTCCCTCTTCTAATGACAAGTTGAATACTGTTGCAAGCGGTATGCTAATTTGTTCTATACTTTCCAATAGTAGTTTGGGTGGAATACCATCCACTCCAGGTGATTTATTATCCTTCATAGCCCTAATTTTCTTAGCTACCATTTCTGGGGTTACAATTAACTGTCTTATATAATCTGATTCTGCCCCCTTGAACTTAGCCTCTGGTACTGGCAGTGAACTAATGTCTTCTCTGGTAAACTAAAATACTAATTCAGGTCTTCTGCCTTTAAGAATCCTTCTGATATTATATTTCCAGCACTATCTTCTAGAGGACCGACCTTATCCTGAACTTTCTGTTTGCTTCGAACATACGCATAAAAACTCTTGCTGTCATGTTTTATATTACAAGCTAATTTATGTTCATAGCTTCTCTTTGAATTTATAATTTCAGCTGTAGTTTGGTTTAAAGCTTCTTTATAAATGTTGTAGTCTTCGTCATTTCCAGTACGTCTATACGACTTCCACATCATTTGTTTATACTTAATTTTTTTAATTGCTTCTTTCGATAAGTGTTTCTTATTGGACCGTTTCTCGTGTTTTTTAAGGGAACAAATTTGACGATGATGCATTCAATTTCACTCTAAGATATTACAGCATTCTGTTGCTGTCTTATTCTTCAGTGTGTTATTACAGTATATCTTTGCTAAATATTTCCTAATGTCCTTATATTTTCCTTTGTGGAAATTTCTCCTGTACTGCTTTTTACTATTCCTTTCTGATTTTACTTTTATGGTAAAATGTATCTGGTTGTGATCACTATTCCCCAGTGGCTCACATATCCTGACATTGTCAACTAATTCATTCTGTGAGGACAAAACTACGTCTAATACATTCTCTCCCCTGGCTGGTTCTAGCACATGTTGAGAAAGGAAAGTATCTTGTACTAAAACTAAAAACTTGTGGTCCTCACTACCCATACTCTGTAGAGATTTCCAATTTATATGCCCATGGTTAAAATCCCCCATAATAACACAGTCCCGTTTGCTCACTTCCCTTATAGCGTTTTGTATTTTTTCATTCTCTTCTTTGCTTATGTAACCGGCAGGGTTACTGAGCAATAAGTAAATTATTAGTATTATTAATTGTAATCTATATTATTATACCAAACCGGTATGTACTTTTTTCTATTGGTTTTACTTCTGAGCTACTAAGCGGTTAGACCCCATGTCGCCAGTGTAGCATATGCTGCCTGGGAAAGCCATTAGGTTCTCTTCCCAGCTGGTGTCAGTTCCCCCAGCAGTCACCAAGTGAGGTCATACCCCGGTCACTAAGCCAGGATTAATTATTAAGAGACGCCATCACAGAGTTTCCGAGAGAAGCTGGACAGACAGCGCTCCAGTGTTTTTCCACGAGGTTTCATGTTTTTAACAGATATATAAACACAAATGAAGATGTAAGGTGGGTGGATTGCACCAGGATATAACTGACAACAGATTTATGTAATTATCACCCAATACTTGCTATTAATGTTACTTTTAAGTTCCCCGTGGGAAGATCAGTTAATTGGTCTGTGTTGACAGTGTGGGCGGAATTCCCCCAGCACTTACAGATGTTGTGTATTATGGTATACACAGGTTAAATTCCACTGTTTGGAATAAGGAAGCACTATATCTACACAATTGCATGGTTCATGATAATCTAGTAGTGAGTCTTTAATACTCAATAGGAGATCATTGTGTTGATATGTTCCCTGTTGAGATGCTGGCATAGTAGGCTGTGTGATGTGTCTGCAGCGGTGTCGGGTATCGCTATTCCCTAGGGAGTAAGGACATCATGTTGACTGTCAGTGGATAGACGGACTGCCCATTGAGTTTAGCAGAGTAGTTTCTACTGAAGGGCTATTAATGCCCAGTGTAGTGGGTAACTTATATATTGATAGTATAGGTGTGTTTAATTAAGTTGATTTCTAATTGTTGTTAGCAATTACACTTACTTGCAAAGCTAGAAAAATCCAGCTTATATATGAGACACTTAGCAGGTGTTCTTACAGCAGAATTAAGTATGCTATTTTAGTGCATTTTAAGGGAATCATTATGTCCGCATACATATAATGATATAGGGTTAGTCATTATGTGGTTTATTCATTTATAACTGATAATTGGTTGTGTATCAGTTACTGAGTCTCGTTAGTTAGTGCAATGGTGTGCGAGTATTATATTTCACTTGCTTGTTTATTTACAGACAGTGCATGGTGTGATTGCACTGAGTAGTGCTCAGGCACTGTGTTAGACTGCAGTTCCCAGTTGGGGTGAGCATTGTTACCTTCCATGTCATGGGGTATTCCTAATTGGTTAGAGACAATGCAGTTAGACATGCGTTTAGTATTGATTAATGGACTCTTATTCTATGTGGATGATGAGCCGTTACATGATGATAATGGTCATGTATATGTACCGGTGCTTTATTATGCATAGAGGAGTATCTCGTATACATGCGTTTAATTGTAGAAGTATTACAACTGAGTTTATACTGTATTGACATTTTACATTGATTTGAGACTGTGTTAATGATACTTAGGATGCATTTGAATGTATTTCTTGATTTGGGAATACCGCGTTTAAACTAATATAGACCTATGTGTTATTGATAGTAAGTCCGTCAAGGAGTATTGCCGTTTGGATATCTAGTTACAAATATCACAGGTGCTAGCCTGCTATTTAGTATCTGAAATGATCTATATGCAATTTAACTGTATCAAAGTTATGCAAGGAATATTATGTTTAATGCTGTTGTTGAATGATCATTTGTATCCATTGTTGCACTTGTCCTAATCGTATGTTATTGTGTTGCAGGTTTTTTGTTTTTGTTTTTTTTGTTTTACTTTGTATTTAAGATTATCAACACAATAAATGATAGTCATCATTTAACCGTGTTGCCTGTCTTCATGGTAAATCCCCCGCTACACTTATGTTTGGACTTCGATAAACTAATCCAACTGTTAACGTTGAGTTTCCTGTAACTATGTTACACCAAACAGCTTCTTCGCAATCTGCTTCTTTGTTTAATTTTATTTCATAAGCCTGGATAGATTCTTTAATATGTAAAATAACTCCACCTCCCCTTCTTCCTATTCTATCTTTTCTAAACATTACATATCCTGTCTGTCCCAATTCGGCATCTTATATATCGGTGGTTGCCCATGATTCGGTTATACCTATTATGTGAGGGTCATTACTGGCAAAATTCCTGAGAGAACAACCTGTTCCACTCTTGTCTTCTTTAGCTTCCTCACTAGATGCCTGTACTTCTGAACTATCCCAGTTGTTCTCTCCTTGTCTGCATTGTTTGTCCCTACGTGTACTAGTATAGACCCTCCCTTGCCATGCCCAAATACCTTCTCTACCCTTTCGGTCACATGCTCTATCCTAGCCCCCCGGTAGACATACAACAACGTCCTTCCACTCGCATATAGTCTTGTCTGTTTTTCTCAGAATTGAATCGCCCATAAACACTCTCTTTTCTCCTTGCCCCCTCAATCACTGCCTCGGAGTAGCTCCTCCGGTTTGCATATGTCTGGTTGTTGTCTTTTCCTCTTGCCGTCTTTTCTCCTGTCACATTCTCTTCCATTCCATTCTTTCCTGTCGCGTTTTCTCTTGTCCCCTTTCCTCCTGTCATCTTCTCTTCTAGCACATTTATTCTCACTTCCTTTCGTCCCTTCATCTTTCCACCCATCACATTTTCTTCTCTCCTCTCCCGGCTACCTCCTTCACTACGGTCACTTTCTCCCCTGTCACCTTCACGCCTGTCATGTTTTCTGTTTTTTGCTGAACACTGTCTTCTTCCATCAGTCTTCTGTCTCACAGTCTTACCAACTGCCTCTGTGGTGTCTACCTCTTCACCACCTGTATCGCTGTCGAGTCTCTCCTCGATCTCTACAGTCTGACTACCTGTTGATCTATCCCCACTGACCCGTTTTCTTTTCCTCTGCCGAACACTTTTCCTCCGTCCCTCTGTCTTCTCAATTTCTTGTTCCTTCACACCGGTCACCTTCCCTCCTCTCAGTCTCCTTTCTTCAGTCTCCGTGTCACAACTCTGCTCCTTCTGTGTTGTAGAATTCTCAACTCTCTCCGCGTCATCCCTCTCTGCTCCATCTATTTCTATGTTGAGTCTCATCTCCATCTCCTTCACTATATCCGTCAACTTACACACCTCCTTCATCAGACATTCCACCCTCAAACACCCCATACACCAAAAGGTGAATCCGTCATCTTTGGTCTCTGCCCATGATTTTGGACAGCCAGACAACGCAAAATCCACCCAGCTCTGGCAGTCGTTGCAAACTAAGTGTCGTTTTGCCCTGAGTTGCCGCTTGCAAGGTGCCATATCAGAATTTATTTATGTTCAAAATAGTTTTATATAGTCTTTGAAAAGACTTTTCTGTGTACAATTTACACCAGATTGTTTAGGTTATAGTTAGTTATAATTGTTAACACACAGTAACAGGATCCTTTACTAAACACCCTCTTCAGCAGTTGGCAACAACGCCGCAAATAAGTATCTTAAAGACAGAAAGATGCCTAGTCGAGACTGAAATAGTATTTCGTGAACACGTGTAACTGGCGCATGAGCAACGTAACTGTCTCGCAGCTGCGCCGTAGCGTAAAACGTAGGCCTACGTAAATGGCGATGATATTGTTCTTGAACATAATAATATATAGGTCTATTAGTTAATTTTCTCACTCATCAAAATAGGTTGTCTTGCAGAAGTAAAAGCTAGGCCTATGTATACGTAACTGTCTTAATCTTCTGGGTTGTTATAATATAATAGTTCAATCTCCAAGCCGAGGCTCTCTTCCGGTTGCAGGCTGCCTCCAAAAGTGGCTCACCCATGGGTGTTTTTTTAATCACGTAGTTTTTTTACATGATCCTTGCGCCTATGACAACAACATTATTTCCACCAAAGAAGTATAATTTGTTCTATCCATGTTTCACAAATCATGTTACTGCAATGTTTTGACCCCCAAAACATGAAGTTGGAAGGAACTCACGACCGGAAACGAGTCACTGTTTGGAGAATGATAATGTTAGTCACTCGAAAGGTGCGGGATTTGTCATCACGTGACATGCATTGTTTCTGCATAACAACAATTGTACGTCATTGCCAATTGTACGTAGGCCTACCTCGTCGAAGTGCATGGACGTGTTTTGTAGTAATTTTCAGATGTTTTCTACTCTTCCATCGTTCCGAGCGTCCTCCGATGTCGACGACAAGGCGATTTGCAGGAAGGATTATTCGCGAACTTCGGCGGAAAGAAAAAATACATCGGATGCGTTCAATTTGACGAGAGTGCGGCTTATATGTGTGTTGTGACATTAGTTATAATTATTGGACGTTAACAATTGAGGTGCAGAGAGGTCTGGATCGCTGTAATTTATATTAGGTAACCATGGTCGGAAGGACAATAAACTCGTTTAGCTGTTAAAAGCATTTAATTGGCAAATCCCACTTCCTCCTTCCCCTATAATAGGGTTTTGAGGTTGGATAGCCGGCTTTTGGATTCCTTCCATGGCTTACATGCCGTCTTCAATTAACTGTCGGTTATTTTCAAGGTTCAGTTCAATAGAAAATTGACTGGCTGATTGTCGATGGTGCTTGTTTCATCATTCGATGTAATATTTTGTGGAACAACAAAACATTAGTCAACTACAATTACTGTATTGTATTGTTTGTTTCACGCATGCGCCAGTTTATATGGCCTACCATGCGGTCCTTGGAGAAATATAATTATCTGTATAGGGTATATTTATAAGAAAAGACGAACTAGCGATATCGCCACGATTGTGGCCTACACCTTTGGTCTAATAACTTAATAGCTGACTCTCGTCCGGCTGCGTGACTTCGCCGGGAAACAGAGTCTGGCCGAGAACACGCGTTATGAGTGCCCGCGTCTATTACCGCTCATATAGTGCTCCCATCTCGCGGCGCCTGGATAATCGAGGCTAGTGCACGAAAATCCATTTTGCGTACGCTGCCAGCAGCAAATGTTTTGGGCGAGCAGCCAAACAGCGTCGTTATCGAGATTCTTAAACCAAAAATACATTAGGATTTAACTTTTCTGTTTATCACTTGTCAATATAACCAAAGTTCTCGATGCGTAGCATAAACTTGTATAAGTTGATTCTTATTTAGCGTTTAGTTTTATTGTTAGCCTGACCGAGAGCCAATCATCGTCTCCACCCGAATTCAATGTAAACCGGGATCAGCGTCGTACCGTGAAAACCAGTGTTATCTTCCTGGCGGTAGAACGGTAGCCCTTCGGTGCTCCCATCTGGGGTAAGACCACATTTAAATTTTACATAGGCGGCCATTATAACGTTTCTTTCATTTTCTGCACAATTTGTCTTACGATTTCCACAGCATAATTAACCTCCATTGACACAAGTGCTGTGGAAAACTCATGAAATTCTCATACCTCATTTTTCAGAAAAATCCACCCAATTCTGACACCCCTCAATTTCGCCCCAGTCTGATGACGGATTTTGAAATATTGGTGCGTGCTGCAAAATAGACATTGTGCGAATACGCGAGCGACTAGCGTATATTTATTGCTACCTCGTGAAATATCTAATGCAGTAGTACATTCAGTATTCACTGGACTAACATGTGCCATGTCAAAGTGCTCGAAAAAAATTCACACATCACACCAAAACAGTATTGTCAAAGGCACTCACTCTTTAACTCAGTAATGGCGGACGAATCCTTAATGTGGTCTTACCCCATCTCGCGGCGCCTGGATAATCGAGGCTAGCGCCATTTTTGTGTAGGCGGCATCAGTTCCGCCGTTGTAACGTACATTATTGCTTCCGTACGTCACATCCAGTACAAAAGTTCAGGCGGCAGTAAAACACTAATCGACCGACTGTGCAAAATGCTGCGTTCCAATCACCTCGTGTTTAGCGTAAATAAGACTTCCTGACCCCAACGTAGCCCAACTTACCAGTGGTGAAATGGGGCTGCCTTTCAATTTTCGAGTTCATCATATAAACACGAGGTGATTGGAATTCAACATTAACCGCTGCTAGCCGCCCATAATAATTGGCCGGATTCTTTATAATAAATGCAGTCACTGCATGGGCGGATCCAGTGAGAACCAACATGTTTTCTTTTAAACTAAAATATAATAAGCAAGGATACAACATTGTGGTCAAGGAAGTAAGGAAGAAAATTAAAGAGGCCAAACTGGAATGGATCGAGGATGGATGAAAATGTATTATCAGCAGGAAGCATCACAATTAAAGGCCTATGAAACTCTCAAGACCCTAACCAAAACCCAACAGCACCAGGCAACGGCCATAGAAGACAACAATAAAAATCCTCTGACGGAAAGCAGCGCTGTCCTGAACTGGTGGACGGATATTGCAATGACCTCATCAATTATGAGGTCATTACAGCCAGACACCAGCATAACCCAGAGAGACCAGTCCTGAGCCAGAAGAATTGGGAGACCAAAGAGTGGCCAAAGGACTGGAAACAGTCGGTCGTCATTCCGCTGCCCAAAAAGGGAACCTCAAACAGTGCAAGAACTATTGAACAATCACCCTAACCAGCCATCCCAGCAAGATCGTGCTCAGTCATTCTCAACCGATTTAAGTCTATGGTGGAAGAACTCTTAGCTGAAGAACACGCAGGTTTCAGAGCTGGAAGGAGCGCAGTCGAGCTGATCTTCAACATCATAGTCATCACAGAGAAACATATATAACACCTGCGAGATATGTTTCACAACTTCATAGACTTCAGAAAAGCATTTGACATAGTCTGGCAGGTCCTCAGACGAATCAATGTCGAATAAAGCCTGATTCAAGTCATAGAGGCACTGTACAAAGATGCCAACAGTGCAGTTCTGATGAAAAACCAGATCGGGAATTCTTTAGAGCAACATGCAGCGAGCGTCCAAAACGGATGTTTGCTTTCTTCAATGCTCTTCAACATATTCCCGGAGAAGATCATGCAGGACACCTTACACAACCACCACAGCTCCATCTCTAACGGTAGCAGGCCCATCTCTAACCTTCGAATCTCATACCGGCAGCAATGGCGAACTTCTAAATCTTACCAACAAATTGGTTCAGAGGTCAGTGACGTACGACATGGAGGTCAGAACAGAGAAGGGAAAATTTATAAATACACACCAGGATCGCCTAGGCAACGGCAGCCACGGCAGGTTTGAGAGACTCTGGAGTATAGTAACAACCAAGTTAACCTTGTTCAGATGAATGGATGAATAAATGAATGAAACTGTATTCAACAACAACATAATTCATGCACAGTATGATGTGCTGCTGCAGCTCCTGAAAGGACATAGCTGTAGTCATATACTTATATGTTGCTATGCCCTTCTCAAACAAAAAACCCAGAATAATTACAACACGAATAAAACATAATTTACAAAATAATGTTCACAACTCATGTATAAACTTGTTACCATAGAGCTTGGGTTACTAATACATGGGTTTAACTAAACATCATCTTCAATTAACAAATATGTTATGTGAATATTATGTTATATGACAACTTAAATGTTTTTTTAAATGTGTTAAACTTGGAAACTGAGTCAATTTATTTGTTCCACGTTTTTATACCCTTGACGGTGAGTGATAACAGTTGGATGGTGGTGTTTGTCTTTTTAACATAGGACAGTTTACTTTGTCTGGTATCATGCATGTGTATATCTGCGGTTGGTTCAAATAATGCTTGAACACTATAATTTAAAAAGTGGTTGTTTGTTTTATAAAGTATAATCAAAGACTTGTATTTAACTAAATCATGGAATTTAAACATGTTTGAGAGATGGAAAAACACAGATGTATGATCATGGTAATTAGGTTTTTTTTCTGTAACAGATAGTTTTCTGAGTCTAGATTGATAGGTATCTCCCCAGATCTCACAACAATATGACATAAGTGGTTCAACAAATAAATTGCATAACGTGTGTAATGTTGTTAACAACACTGCCGACATCATCAATACAATACAATACAATTATCCCTGTAAGGGCAATTCCTTTGTTATTTTGGCGAGCACAGTGTGTATATATATATATATATATACCTGTATATATATACAGTGTATATATATATATATATATATACATATATATATATATATATATGTTTAAATGTGATAGTCATAGTGGAACCAAGCTATTTGTAGATCTTATGTACAGTATTGGTCTATACCCTTTAATTAATAAACCTAGCATAATTACTACTACCTCTGCAACCCTTATAGACAACATTTTTACTTCTGAACTGTATATATATATATATATATATATATATACAGTGTATATATATATATATACCTATATATATATATACCTAAGTGGTTCAACAAATTAATTGCATAATGTGTGTAATGTTGTTAACAACACTGCCGACATCATCAATACAATACAATACAATTATCCCTGTAAGGGCAATTCCTTTGTTATTTTGGCGAGCACAGTGTGTATATATATATATCTATATACCTGTATATATATACAGTGTATATATATATATACATATATATATGTTTAAATGTGATAGTCATAGTGGAACCAAGCTATTTGTAGATCTTATGTACAGTCTTGGTCTATACCCTTTAATTAATAAACCTAGCATAATTACTACTACCTCTGCAACCCTTATAGACAACATTTTTACTTCTGAACTTGAGTGCAAGATTGATAGTGGTCTATTAGTAAATGATATCAGTGATCATCTTCTTGTATTTGCTCTGTGCCATTGTACTGTAAAACGTAAAGTGAACGAACATTCTAACAAGTGTATTCGTCATCTTAGCGAAGAAAACATCAATGCACTGAAGTGTGACTTAATGCAAAATTCTTGGCATACTGTTATCGGTAGTGAAATTTCAAATATAGCATATGACAACGTTCTTCATGATTTTATACAAATGTACAACAAACATTGTCCTGTGTAAACTGTACGACCTAAAGTATTAACAATTAGTTTAAAAAAACCGTGGTTTACTAAAGGACTCAGAAAAGCATGTATCAAGAAAATCATTTGTGTAAAGCATTTCTGTCATCCAGATCAATTATCTCGGAAACTAGATATAAATCATATAAAAATAAATTAACAGATATTCTCAGATCCACTAAGAAACAGTACTATAGCAGTTTACTCGCACAGAAGAAAAATGACATTGCTGGCACCTGGAAAGTACTTAAAACTGTAATGGGAACACTTCGCTTAGGAAATCACTACCCAGATCAGTTTGTTAATGATGGCGTAACCATTAGTAATAAGGAAGATGTAGCGAACATGTTTAACAATTATTTTACTAATATCGGTCCGGAGCTGTCAAAGGATATAACGGCACCAACAAATGTTTCTATTTATGACTACCTAGAAAACAGAAATATTAACAATGTATTTCTAACTCCAGTTAATGAAGATGAAGTTATCCGAGCTGTGAACAATTGGGAAAATAAAACATCCACAGATTGCGAAGACATAAGTAAGCATTTGGTCAAAGAAGTTATTAACTCAATTGCAAAACCTATCACTTATATTTGTAATCTATCTTTCATTTCTGGAGTATTCCCGGAGAAAATGAAAATTGCAAAGGTTATCCCACTCTTTAAGTCTGGGGATAAGTACATGTGCACTAACTACAGGCCTATTTCACTATTACCACAATTCTCAAAAATATTAGAAAAATTGTTCAGTTCTCATTTAGATAGCTTTATTACCAAACACAAACTAATAAACCCAAGCCAATATGGATTTCAACAAAATATGTCAACATGTCACGCACTAACAGATCTTGTTGATGCAATAACCCAATCATTGGATGCCAAAAAATATGCTATTGGTGTTTTTATCGATTTAAAAAAGGCATTTGACACTGTCAATCACAAACTGTTATGTAAAAAAATGGAATTTCTTGGTATCCGTGGTGGGGCATTTAACTGGTTAAATAGTTATCTAGAAAACAGAAAACAATTTGTGTCCATTGACAAATGTAATTCTACTGTGCGCAATATTTCATGTGGTGTCCCAAAGGGTTCGATCCTGGGCCCCAAACTATTCATTCTATACGTTAATGATGTGTGTAACATATCTAATCTAGTAAAATACATTCTCTTTGCAGACGAAACTAATATCTTTTATGCAAATAGTAACATCAATAAACTAAACGAAACTGTATGTAACGTACTGGACCAAATGTATACATGGTTTGCAGTAAATAAATTAACTCTGAACATATCTAAAACCAATTATATGTCATTTGGAAATCGTATGCTAAACAAAGAAATTAATATAAAAATACGAAATGTTAATATCGAAAGAGTAAGGGTCACCAAGTTTTTGGGTGTGTTTATTGATGATCTACTAAATTGGAAAGCTCAAATAAAATACGTACAATCAAAGCTTTCAAAAAGTACTGCTATAATGCATAGATGCAGTCATCTACTTGATAGAAATAGTAGACGTATTCTATACAGTTATCTCTTTTTGCCATATTAAAATTACTTTGCAGAGATATGGGGAAACACGTACCCAACAAATACTAACTGTATTTTCTTATTACAAAAAAGAGTAATCCGCATTATATTTATAATCATACAAACTCACTTTTCCAACAATTACATGTTCTAAAATTTCCAGATATCATAGGACTGAAAACATCATTATTTATGTACAAAGCTTACTACAGCTGTTTGCCATCAAATATTCAGTGTTTGTTTACTAGACGGGAAATAGCATACTCAGTGCGAGCTAATCATGACTTAGAACGACAGAGACCATGAGAACTACCATGCGATCAATGTCTCTTTGTGTAAAGGGAGAGCAATTATGGAATTATCTATGTGATCATTTAAAAATTACTAATACTATTACTGAATTTAAGCGTAAATGCAAGAACCTTTTATTTGAGAAATATCTGGTTGTGGAAATCTAAATAAAATCATAAACAAATATAATCATGCCATTGAGGAAACTTCAATATGTGTAAAGATGTGTACTTATCACATATTTTAAATTTTGAATATGCACATATTCCATTACATGTTTTCAATTATTGTAGCTAGCTAGATGAATAGCAAATTCGAATAATATAATATTAATGTCTCAAAATACATGTACGTATGTATGTGAATGTGTATATATATATATGTATGTATATATTTGTGTATATGTATGTATATGTGTGTATACATACAGGTATATAATTATATATAAATATATGTCAGGGGTAAATTTACACAAAAGTCAATGACTTCGTATTTACCCCCTTCAAACATTGTATATTCTCACTTGTATTATAGTTAAACTTGTTTGGTTGTCTTGTCTTGTATATATATTGTTATCAATGTTCTGAATAAACGTTCATTCATTCAGGTATATATATATATATACACACATATATATACCTGTATATATAAATATATATATACAGGTAAATATATTTGTATACATATACATATGTATATATATATATATATACACGGTGCCCTTCATCTATGTTATATTTTAATATATATATATGTTATATATGTATATATATATTAAAATGTAACATAGGTAACAGCGTATTACTGGCTCACGTCATTATATATTCACAAAAATAATAATTTATTACACGAATACATGAAGTGCATTTCTTCACACTGTAACCACTAAATGTATAGAACAAACACACTTCCGTGATCAGCGTCGTACCGTGAAAACCAGTGTTATCTTCCTGGCGGTAGAACGGTAGCCCTTCGGTGCTCCTATCTGGGGTAAGACCACATTTAAATTTTACATAGGCGGCCATTATAACGTTTCTTTCATTTCCTGCACAATTTGTCTTATGATTTTCTTGAAATTTTCACAGAATAATTAACCTCCATTGACACAAGTGCTGTGGAAAACTCGTGAAATTATCATACCTCATTTTTCAGAAAAATCCACCCAAACCTGACACCCCATAATTTCGCCCCAATCTGGTGACGGATTTTGAAATATTGGTGCGTGCTGCAAAATAGCCACTGTGCGAATACGCGAGCGACTAGCGTATAGTTATTGCTACCTCGTGAAAAATCTAATGCAGTAGTACATTCAGTATTCACTGGACTAACATGTGCCACAAAAAGAATACTTTATTACACGAATACATGAAGTGCATTTCTTCACACTGTAACCACTAAATGTATAGAACAAACACACACGCACGCACGCACGCACGCACGCACGCACGCACGCACGCACGCACGCACGCACGCACGCACGCACGCACACACACTACATTCATTTCACATCAATAAAAAGACTGATGGCAGCAGGAATAAAAGATAACTTCATACGGATACTTACGGCACCTAAAACTGTTTTATCAACAGAAAATGAGTTTAGTTTTCTAAGAAAGTATATGCGCTGCTGACATTTCGTGATGATTACTTCAGTGTTGTCATCCCATCTAAATTTGTTGTCAAACACTGTACCTAAGTATTTATACTTGGTAACAATTTCAACCTCTTGATCATGACTGGTGGTTTTTCAGGACTTTGACTGGGTTTTCTGAAATCCATTACTAACTCCTTGGTCTTACTTACGTTATACTTTAAAGGAAATAAAAATAAGGCATTAGCTAAAATCCTTTTTCCATGTGTACACAAAGTTTAACATTGTATGTAACATTTGACAACATTAAACAAATACAGAAAAATACATTTGTAGCATGAATTCGATTTTAAGCCCGTCTGTGAAGCGATTCCCGCGGAAAATGAAATTTTAATGAGCTAGGCGATCACGTGGTATCGTGACGTCACTTATGACACACACTCGCATCAGGCCGACCCTTTCCATGCATTCAGAGCATGTTTATAAGGATAGCTTTTGGGTCAAAACGAGCGTCAGAACGAGTTATTGTGCAATATTCCGACGTAATATAAACACTAGTCATCATAGAGGAACAAATATTTATCTTACGGTTCCGCATGAATCGAATTTTATTCAAAACAACGAAAGCGAATGGGCCTACAAATCGACTAGGTTTCGCCGAGCTTGGGCTCGTTTTCAGAATAATTATATCGAATGCAACCAACGGGAGATAATCTATACCAATAAACATGCATAGCAAATATATATTGTATCCAGCTACATAAAGTAACGTGTATAATCTCAAAATATATAAACCTAGAATATCGATATATGACGGAGTTGTACAAGTTATCGTAACAACTTAAATCAGTCAGAGAGTTTCCGTTGGTCCCGCTAGGTCAGTGGGTACGCGCGTTGGTTACTTGTCATTTATTTTACAATCGGGCGATGCCGGTTCAATCCTGACAGCATGCAAACCTTTGATTTTCTATACACTGTTTTTGTTTATGTTTTCACGAAGTAATATAAACAACATCATTTTATACTATAATGCACTATTTGTAAATATTCTTTTTATTTTTGTAGTAATTATTTATTCGCCACAAAAATGAAAATATGGTCATTATATATAACGATGTTTCTAAATTGTATTTATCCAGACAGATCACCATTTGTTTTCACATATATAATTACAATATATTACCGTACAATATATATATATATATATATATATATATACAGTTAATACATTCTATATCCATTACATTATATTTGTTTGGATAAATAAAATTGAGAAACATCGTTATATAATGACCATATTTTCATTTGTGTGGCGAATAAATAGTTACTACAAAATTTTTTTTATTTACAAACAGTGCATTATAATTAATTTTTTTTTATATAAATATTACTTCGTGAAAACATAAACAAAAAAAGTGTCTAGAAAATCAAAGGTTTGCATGCTGTCAGGATTGAACCGGCGTCGCCCGATTGTAAAATAAATGACAAGTAACCAACACGCCTACCCACTGAGCTAGCGGGACCAACGAAAACTCTCTGACTGATTTAAGTTGTTATGATAAATTGTACAACTCTTTCATATATCGATATTCTAGTGATATTATACACGTTACTTTATGTAGCTGGATACAATGTATGTTTGCTATGTTTGTTTATTGGTGTAGATTATCTCCCGTTGGTTGCATTCGATATAATTATTCTGAAAACGAGCCCAAGCTCGGCGAAACCTAGTCGACTTGTAAGCCCATTCGCATTCGTTGTTTTGAATAAAATTCGATTCATGTGGAACCGTAAGATAACTGCTTGTTCCTCTATGATGACTAATGTTTGTATTATGTCGGAATATTGCACAATAACTCGTTCTGACGCTCGTTTCGACACAAAAACTATCCTTGTAAACATGCTCTGAATGCATGGAAAGGGTCGGCCTGATGCGAGTTTGAGTCATAAGTGACGGCATCCCGAAAAGCGCGCCAAAAATATGCATATTCGAAAATGTCCGGATGCACACCATAAAATGTGGAATTTCTAATTCATTGAATTTTTTTTATATTTTGTTGGCTTGGTGGACGTGGAAATAGATAGCAGGATGTAATATAACATGAATTCGAGCAATAGATGTTTTTATTCCCTTTAAATAGGAGTCATGACACCACTCAACACAATTTCGTAGTGCCGGGCCATGATCTTGTTGGGAACCAAAGAGAAGTGAACGTAAGGCACTGCCATCAGCAGATTTCACTAAAACCCTGTCTGCGTCTGCAATTCTACAACTGTTAGCGTACAAGATGTGTAGGAGGGGTGAGAGACAACAACCTTGAGGCGAGCCCGTGTGTGTCAACCTCGTGTCAGAAAATGTCACATTCACAAATAACATACCGAGGACGACACGACAAAAATAAACAATCCATGCAACAAGCTGGTTTCCAAGATTAAAATCATAAAAGCGTTTATGGGCTAAGTTATGAGGCTGCATCAAATTAAAAGCCGATTAGAAATCGGCAAAGAGAATCTTGGCATGTGCAATTGGCTTCTCAAGGTGACTATACACTTTGTCCAGAATGAATAACTTCAACACCTCTTCCAGTCCCGTATGCAAACTGGAGAGGGTATAATTAACTCTCAGTGATGGGCAGGATCAATGATTCGACTAGCTTTTCCAGGATCTTCATAACAAAGGATGTTAGAGCAACTGGTCTGAAGTCGTTTAACTGTTTTGGGCTGTTTGTTTTAGGAATGGGGATGACAGTACAAGTTTTCCAAGCAGAGGGAATACTAGCAGTGTCTAGAGGGTTATGAAAGAAAGAAAGACGCCACTGAGCTGATCTGCACAAAACTTCAGAGTTCTGCCAGCCTTAACAGTGTCCTAACCCCTAAAACAGAAGTGGCTATTAACCAAAACAAAACTTCGAAATTAATGGTACTCGCGGTCATACTTGCGATATAAATTGAACTAGTAAGCGACATCTCTACTCATCGGTTATCTCGTAGTCTACTGATATGCCATGTCCAGGCCCACTTCTGTGTTCTGATTTATTCTATCATGTCAATGACCTTTGTTTTCTCTCTTACACAGATGATTGTTTTGTATGTTTGTGTTAGATCCTTGATCGCGGAACCGTTTACCATGCCCCGTTTCCTCTTTTCCTTTGGATCTCGAGTTCCGCCTGTGTCACAATAAATGTGTTCATACTTTCTCTACGAGAATCTTCATTCTATAATGTCGTTGTACGCACAGCCCACGGCCAGTACACGACATTAATTGGCGACGAGGTAAACTGACAACTCTACGAGTTACTTTGAACTAGACTACGTCTAATTTCTGTGTGAAAATGGAAACTGTCGCTGACGTGGCACCTTTTTCGCTGGAGCCGACTGACAGCGCAGGCCAACGCTGGGAGCGTTTGTTGCGGCGCTTTGAAAACTTTGTGGTGGCTAAAGACATTCAGAACGATACAAGAATGAGAGCGATGTTGCTTCATTATGCTGGTGAGGCAGTGTTTGAATTGAGTGAAGCAGTAGGGGTGACAGAAAATGACGATTTCGCAGAAACCAAGCGGAAGCTCACTGCTTACTTCAGGCCGCAGTGCAATGAAGAATATTAAATATTCAATGCACGATTGCAGCAACTAGCCAAAAACTAAGTTCCATGAGAAAGACAGAGAAGTGAAGTCGCAAATCATCCAAAAATGTGCGATGTCAAAAGTGCGTGACAAGGGGTTAAGTGAACCTACAATCACGCTAGAAGTTACTGACGTTCGGGCGCACACTGGAAGCTACGCTACAGCAGTCGAAGATCATGGGAAACTCTTCTTCGTCCGTGCTGAGGCCTGTCCATGCCGTATCGAATGACGGGGGGCGGCGCAACTCTTCACGTGGAGGTTTCAGTTTTGGTCGCCAGGTGGCGACACAGAGATCGCAATCCACCAAGAAAACGCTTTCCGCCTGATCGCCAGGGGACGCCACATCGAGACGATCGACCAGTCGTGAGCAGTCAGCAGCGGTACAGACGTCACAAGGGGGCAGCACCGGCATGCTCAGGCTGTGGTGGACCGCCACACAACGATCGGCGAATGTGCAAAGCTTGGGGCAGGAGATGCTACAAATGTCAAAAGCTAAATCATTTTGCTAATGTGTGCAATGCAAACACTCAGCAGACACACTTAGTAGAAAATGACACACACTCGCAACGCAATGACAAGTTATGTGAAGACACATACACACTTGGCCTGTATCACACAAGTGCCACCCACACCATACCACCGTACATTTGCAATGTCCAGATAGAGGGAAGTGAAGTGGCTATGGAGATAGATACCGGAGCAGCAGTTTCGCTTATATCGGGGGATGAGTGGGCTAAAATCTGCAAGACATCTGTGCTCACTCTCGACACGCGTAACGTTCCGAGGTCGCGAACGTACGCAGGTACCATAATTGAGCCTTTAGGGTGAGCACAGGTGAACGTTTGTCACAACAATCAACAGCACAGGATGCAGGCAATCGTAGTGCCTGGGTCGGGACCTAACCTGCTGGGAAGGGACTGGCTAACAGTGTTGAAAGTGAACTGGGCTACCGTGAACCAGGTAGATAGAGAGGACTTCCTAAAGCCTTAAGAATCAATGTTCAGTGAGGGACTAGGCACTCTAAAGGGGCTGACTGCAAAGTTCTACGTTGATGACACGGTTAAACCGAGGTATTGTAAACCTCGACCTGTACCTCTTGCTTTATGAGCCAAAGTAGAGGACGAGCTAGATCGTATGCAGAAGGCCGGAATCATCCGTTCTGTGGAGTATTCTGAGTGGGCCGCGCCCACTGTACCGGCCTTGAAGTCTACCGGCGCAGTCAGAATCTGTGGCGACTATAAGGTAACCATCAACAGAGCTGTAAAGGTAGACAAGTACCCGATCCCGAACGTATCTGATCTGTTTACAAAATTAGCAGGTGGTACACTGTACACCACGCTGGACATGAGCCATGCGTATCAACAGGTCGTACTGGATGAAGAATCACGTCCGTTGACTACAATCAACACGTCGAAAGGGCTATTCGCATTCGAACGTCTGCCTTTCGGTGTGAGTTCTTCTCCAGGTATCTTCCAGACAATCATGGAGCAGTTACTACAGAACATACCCATGACCGTAGTCTACCTCGACGACATCCTGGTCACAGGAAGACCGCCAGAAGAGCACGATCGTAATCTGGCTACTGTGCTAACGCGTCTACAAGACGCAGGGTTACGCCTGAAGAAGGAGAAATGTGCGTTTCGTCAGAAATCGTGCACCTATCTAGGTCATGTGATTGATGCTGAAGGTATTCATCCTACGGAAGACAAAGTGCGAGCAGTACAGAACGCGCCTGCACCGCAGAATGTACAGGAGTTGATGAGTTATCTAGGACTCATTCACTACTATCACAACTTCTTGCGCAATCTCAGTACGCTGCTTGCTCCGCTGCATGAAATGACACGCCAACACACAAAGTGGAAGTGGGGTCCGACGCAACAAAAGGCTTTCGATGAGTCTAAGGCACTGCTCGTTTCTTCAGATGTGCTTGTACACTACAACCCTGAACTACCGATCATCTTGAGCAGTGACGCATCTCCTTACGGGATTGGAAGCATACTGTCACACAGATTGCTCGATGGCAGCGACAAGCCTATCGCATACGCATCACGCTCTCTCTCCACAGCGGAAAAGAAGTACGCACAGCTGGAAAAGGAAGCGTTGTCGCTGGTCTTTGGGATATCCAAGTTCCATAAGTACCTTTACGGGAGGGACATCACGTTGCAGACCGACCACAAGCCGTTGATCGGGCTGTTGAAGGAAGATCGTGCCATCTCCGCAATGGCTAGTGCACGCATTCAGAGATGGGCACTAACACTAAGTAACTATCAGTACCATCTGGAGTACAGACCGGGTACGAGTATCTGTCATGCAGACGGATTGAGTCGCTTGCCGCTACCAGACACTCATGAACGAGTACCAGTCCCGGAGGAAGTGGTTCTAGCACTTACAACCATGAACGATATACCCATCACGGCAGAACACATCGCTAAATGGAACTGTCACAAGTTCTACGGTTCGTGGAAGGAGGATGGCCTAGCGATGTACCACGTGAGTGGGAGAGTTACACTCGACTGAAAGACGAACTGAGTGTCCAACACGGGATGCTGATGTGGGGAGCAAGAGTCATCGTACCACCAAAGGGTCGTGACACGTTGAAAGAACTACACGAGACGCATCCGGGCATAGTGAAGATGAAGGCGTTAGCCCGAAGCTACCTCTGGTGGCCAGGTTTGGACGCTGAAATCGAGATGTGTGTTAAGGACTGCACGACATGCCAAATACACAGCAAACAACCACCAGTGGCACCACTGCATCCATGAGAATGGCCGGGACGAACGTGGCATCGAATACACATTGGTTATGCGGGACCGTTCGAGGGACGTATGATACTCATCATAGTCGATGCTCACAGCAAGTACATCGATGCACACGTTGTATCAGCTGCGACAACCAGTGCAACTCTCACGAAGCTAAGACAGACGTTTGCGATTTTGGGTCTACCAAGCACAGTGGTATCAGATAACGGAAGCTGTTTCACCAGTGAGGAGTTTGAACAGTTTTGTCGAGCTAACGGAATCAAACACATCAAGTCTTCACCTTATCACCCATCCAGTAATGGCTTAGCTGAACGCGCCGTTCAGACTGTAAAAGCAGGGTTGAAGAAGACAAATGGCAACCTAGAAGATCGTCTCTACACCTTCCTAACACACTACAGGGTAACTCCACAAGCTACAACCGGCAGAGCTCCAACAGCGTTTGTGTTGAAGACACCACCGAGCACACGACTGGATCTTCTACGACCATCCATTCAGAACCGAGTCTTGCGCAAACAGGAAGAAGACAAAGAACGCCACGACCAGAGAGCAGTGGAGCGAAGGCTCATGACAGGAGACTGTGTCTGGGCGTTGAACTTTCAGGGACAACCGAAATGGGTCGCTATGGTGATAGAGAACCGGCTGGGTCCGCTGACCTTCGCGGTACGTCTGCAGGATGACAGAGTGTGGAAGCGTCACCAGGATCATTTGCGCGAGAGAAGGCCGATCGAGTCGACTGAAGAGCGTCTGGTACCACTGAGGATTGAAGAGCCTCAACTTCCACCTAGGCTTGCAGAGCGTGAAGTACTACCTCGGTTCGAGCGAACACCATCGACACCACCACTATCATCTGGCAACTCGGACGTGACTACGGGTACAACCACAGGAGAGGTGATCTCAAGACCAACAGTTGAACGGTCGCAGTCCTGTTTAGTACCAGACGTGGTAGTACCGCTGAGAAGATTACACAGTGGTGAAGCCACCGGGCAGATTGAACTTGTAAAGTCTATATTACTGTCATAACGGACAATGCATAGATCAAGATAGCCAGAATGGACTATGTTTCGGTAGCTGTAGCTAGTCGTGAGAGCACTAGATTAGTACTATAAACAATTGCATACTATCTATCTTAGATATGACATTGATACGTATAAGTGACTCGTTGGCGTTAAAAGTTTACATGTTTATAATTATACTAATTATGTTTTTCTTAAAGGGGGAGGAATGTTAGATCCTTGATCGCGGAACCGTTTACCATGCCCCGTTTCCTCTTTTCCTTTGGATCTCGAGTTCCGCCTGTGTCACAATACACGTGTTCATACTTTCTCTACGAGAATCTTCATTCTATAATGTCGTTGTATGCACAGCCCACGGCCAGTACATGACAGTATGTCATCGCTGGAAGTACGCATGAGTTGTAGACTTGTCTCTTCAAGCAGGTTCCCTTGAAGATGTCGCGGTGTTTGGCGAATGCTTTGCAGTCGGCTGTGATTCTTGTTTGAATCTTCTTGCCTTGGTTTTTTTGTCTGATGCTGTATCGCTGTCCCAGGTAGACGTAGCTTTCAACGATCTTTTTGTTCCTATTAGTGTGATATCTACTCTTAGTGGTCTATTGTTTATAAAATTCCTTTCAGCCCCCTTCGTCCTGTTTGATGTTGCTCATTACCATTCTGTGGTCACTTCCAATGTTTACTTGGTTGATGACAGTTACGTCATTGACCACGTCTGGCCTGTTTGTCAGGATGTAGTTATAGTTTCGTTCTTCGTTTCTCCATTTGGTCTTTTCCACGTACTTATCCTCCCTGCTTTCTTCCGAAACATGGTATTCATGATTTTGTACTTTGTTGATCTTGCCCATTCTACCAAGGTGTCGTGTCGCCTCTTTCGTTTTTAACTCCTGGGCCAAATCTGCCTGTTGCCGTTTCCATTGCGTTTGTTCGTTTCCCTACTTGCGCATTAAAGCCCAAGTATTGAAAATGCAATGATCTAATGATTATAAGTGAATATAAATTTTGAATAATTTTCAATTCAATTAACAAAATTTAACTAGTTAAACAAAATTAACACATATCCGCCCCTGGTCATTCAAATCCGGTCAACGAACAAACAGGCTGGTACGTTTTTTTTTAAATGTCATTGGATTATATTGGGGTAAAAAACAATAATATATTTTGTGTCGCTCCCGGTCGTGCCAGACTCACTCAGTCTCAGAGTTGCTCAGTCAGTAGGCCTAAGTCTGTGGCATCGAAACATTGAAAGGAAAGAATGTAGTTTAGTAGCGTAATTTATGCCAACATAATGCAAGATCATTGCATCGTTGATATTAATACTAGTTCGACAACGTGTACATTGGCTGGACTTTGTAAGTTTTACCATCATTCGTGGCATTGAAAATGTGTTGTACCATAGCTTTGGTTGTACGGTATGGTTCGCGCACAAAAACATCACCTGTTAACTATAACGCCGTCTGGCGAGTGGTTTTATATATATTATTTGTTTTATTATCTACCAGATGGCGGATCGAATATTTATAACCAGAGCTATTTGAACATTTCTACTAGCTCTGTTATAACATAGCCAATGATATATCATAACTAGTCACAGCGTATCTACACTCGGATCAGAGAATGAATTGGATAAATGTAATGACCGCCAAAATGGCTCAATCGTTCAGTATAGTTATGACAAATTTAGCTATGAATAACCAAGGTAGTAGAAATGTGTGCTATTAATAATACAAAATAGTCATAGATTGTTTAATGATGGTATGTTACAGAAATAAAAACTAATGTTGCGTATAGTTACCTACCGATGTTATGTCGCTACTAATCATTATGCCAGCGCAGTTTCGCAGGTTTTAAATTGTAAGTACTTCACTCAAAGCAATTTTTTAACAATTTCTAAGGCGTCGGAATAGGGGGGGGGGCTGAGATTCCAAATATTTACAATTAATTGTGGGGGCTGGATATAGGATTAGATACCCCGATATTTAGGGGAGTTGTTTTTATGGTGCAATCTAAGTTTTTTCTGGAGAACCGGAAGGTTTTTTTGGGAGGAGTATCAAGTCAAGGAGGTGCAATTGCCAGGCATGTGAGAGGAGGCAAGTCACTTCCGAGGAACATTTGCACGCGGCGCGGCAAACTGGGGAAGAAAGGGGGGTCTGGATTGGAACTCAGCCATTTTTTTTAAAGACATCATTTTTTGTGATGCAATCTAGTGTACTTTCACACTGTTTTTGTATAATCCTGTAACTTCCATTTTACATAAAATAACAAACATAGTGCATAGAAACACTACATTTGGGATTGTATTAATCAAAAGTGTAAGCATACAGTTCCCTGCACATAATTGTAAAAGCACATCATTTTCATATCACACAACAAACCAGAAGCATTGTCAAAACTACAACATTACGCAAGTGGTCAATGTGAAAAAAATACAAAAAAATGCTTTAAATAACCAATTTAAGGTTTATTAAAATGATAATTATAATGTACAGTACACTGAAATTCACACACAAATGTCCACATCTACTAGTGTTCATTGTGGACATGTGACTTCACTTCTTTTCTTGCCTGTGCTTGATCCTGGCACTCACTGCTTTCTTTCTCTTCTCTGCCTGAGCAAGGACTGGGGAGTGGAGGAGAACAGATTTCAGTGTTTTTGGCACTTTGGCTCGAAGTCTTGGCCTGGGGAAACCTGTTCAGCTGCTTTTCTCTTGCTTCTTCAAATTCAACTCGTCCCCTCTCTGTACAACATCGTTCTTGGTGCACGCCATATCCTCTAAAAGTGTTAATATTAACAACATCAGTTAAGTTTAATTCGAATTGTTATTTAATTAATAATAACCTAAACCATACGTTAAAGTGAACAGGCGTACCTCATGTGGACATATTATCGCCCATCCAAGAAAACTTACTAAGTTTTGGCATATACTTATCCAAAATAATCAATAAACCCATCTAGGATACCTTAAAGTTATCGCCAAAATGTATACTCCGCTTACTATTAGCGTTTACATATCGTTAACGGTGCTGTATTATGCCATGACCCGTAACGCCAGCGACGTGAGCGTACGCCGGCGCCGTAAATTCGTAATGTAAGTCCCACGACATAGGCCGTTACAACGCCTCGCGTGGCAGGCTAAACGATCTAATATTTATTGAAATTACGATCTTAAAACCACTCGACTGCTACGTTATTTCCGATAATTCAGTAATTGACTCATACAAGAATGTTTGAAATAAGAGCGGACAACTTACTGTACACCGTACTGGCCAATCAGAATGCGGCTTGCTTTTGCTAAAGGACGACGATCACGAAATTTATAATTTTTATTGTCGAAGTTTGCCAAGTCACAACCCCCCTATATTAAAAAACAATTTTTCGGATTTGGACGAATCAGAGAAACGGCCAAATCGAGTTCATGAACCGCGGAAATACGCGTTTCCGCGGAAGAATCTCATGCCTGAATTGCACGTTTTTTTTGTAAGCCTCAGCCCCCCAGATATTCACCCCATTCCGATGCCAGTGAATTTGTTTGCACACATTTAATACGGTAGATGTGTACAGCGGAATTGGAAACCAATTAATTTGACACACAAGAAACTGTTTGGAATGTTTCCATTGCCTAGAATTGTCTTTCAAGGTCCGCAATGCGATTCCGTCCTTTGCACACATACAGGTTATTATGAAATGTAATGCAAGTACAGAGGAATTGAAGAGTAATCAAATAATGTATACTGTATATATATTGCATAAGGTATTTGAAAAGGTCGAGACATGTAAATTTTATATACTTTATGACATATATCCCCCCCGTGTGACGTTAACCATTCTCTCTACGGTTAACCTCGTAGATGTTCGCGACTACCGCTAGGGCCACATTAAAAGGTAGATTAGCATATTCCAACATTTGATCAGTCCCAACTAACAGGCTGCTAAAAGCGCCACACACTACATAACGACCGAGCAGCAATTTGAAGACAACGAGCAGAACGAGTCTAATTCGACGACGAGATTACGTTATCACACACAATAGCACAACTTGACTATAGCGGACAAGTGGCTGGAATTGGGCTGACTTGTCATCCTTGGGGAAATTACGCATTCTTGTCAGTGATTGAACGAGTTGCGGCGAATGCGGCGGCCTCTATGGCATCATTTACCATCAATGGAGTCCACACTTGGTACAACCTGGAGGGTTGACCCGTCTCGTTAGAAATACACGAAGCATCAAATTTGACACAGTTGCATTTACAGGTCCTCTTCTGGTTTACTGCCTCTTTGATGCCAACGAAAGGCCCTCACATCCCCTGCTTCTTCAACTTATGTTCTTGTTTTTGAACCAATTTCATGTTCTACTAAGTGACAACACACTGCACAAAAAACTGTCATGGGGCATGAATGTTTTCCTCATTAATTTGTGTAGGGTTACTTCACCCCTTTTATTGCATCTCCGGCAAGAAAATCATCTTTCTCCTGATACTTTAACGTGGAACCTCTGTGCGAATTGTATAATTTGATGTTTTGGCAAAGTAAATGAACGTTGTCATCCATTCCGCTTGCTGCTACAACCGGTTATTGCAATGGGTTATTTAAACTACACATGTACCCTTCGTCACTGAGATTTTTACAGGTAGCCGTTGTGCCAGATATGCATCTAGTATCAGTATAAACATTACTCTTCCAGATCATTACTTTACACTTTCACACATGCAATCATTAAGAAGTCTTCGCCGTAACTACATCTTTACAAACTACTGCCAACTTAAAAACAACAACAGAACAATACAACTGCTAGATAGTATTTATTCTGTTGCCATAATAAATTAGACAGAAAACAAACGCGCATGTACCAATCGTAGCATGTACACAGAAATGTTAACGCTGTCTATAAAGTTGAGGCGAAGATGACAGCACACATACATATATTATGTTTGTTACATATTTCATCAAACAGTCTGCAATTACGTAGCTGAATATTCTCCTGCATTAGTTATTTGTCCTTTCATCTTTTACGATTTTTTCATTACCGTTACTGGATTTTAATTGAGTGATCTGACCGGATTATCAGTTTGTTACTGGTCCACGTTGAATAACTGCCTGCTATGACGACACTGACCCGTGTAGATGAACCACTTGTGTTGGCGGAACAGTAAATAACAGACGAGGCAACCAGAAGGACAGGAGCTAGGAGCAGCATACATTACGCACTAGTTGTCATTGCAAGCAGCTAAGCCAATGATGCAAGAATCACGATACGATCAAAACTTGAACAGGGAAGAGAAAAAACTGCAGTCAATTAACAGATTAGACCGTAAACAAATGTCAAAATTTTGTTAGGACTGAAGACAACACCGAAGTTGGTATCAATATCATAATTTGTTTCTGCAGTACAGATTGAGTCAGTAATATGTGCTTGGGCTCTCGTCGATGGAAGCCTACACAAGGTTTCAGGGTGGTAATCACATTAGTGTGTATACGTGCGAGATCTCTTTCAAATACCGATTTCAAGTTAACAAGATACTACTACGTCAGATAGGTGAGTGCAGTGGTAAAATGTGCGATTGTGTGACATGTCACGACTAAACGTCCACAGCGAAGGCAGAGGAAAGACAGCTGATCGACAGACGGCAGCGACATCAACACAAGACATGGCGGTGACACTAGGCAAGGTTGTATTTGACGTATGGCACCTCTACGTCTTCTCCATCCTTATCGTTACAACACAGCTCAAAGACCAGCGCGTGTACGTGGGCTGGAATCTTCTTCTTCGACACCTTCTTCACGACCTCGCTCATCCTGCAAACAGACCACCTCATGCTTAGTATGTCGTTACCTCACGCTTAGCACATTACCTCCTGCATATAACATTCTCACGCTTAGCACGTTACCTCACACTACCGCAAAATAGCCACTGTGCGAATACGCGAGCGACTAGCGTATATTTATTGCTACCTCGTGAAAAATCTAATGCAGTAGTACATTCAGTATTCACTGGACTAACATGTGCCACAAAAAGAATACTTTATTACACGAATACATGAAGTGCATTTCTTCACACTGTAACCACTAAATGTATAGAACAAACACACACGCACGCACGCACGCACGCACGCACGCACGCACACACACTACATTCATTTCACATCAATAAAAAGACTGATGGCAGCAGGAATAAAAGATAACTTCATACGGATACTTACGGCACCTAAAACTGTTTTATCAACAGAAAATGAGTTTAGTTTTCTAAGAAAGTATATGCGCTGCTGACATTTCGTGATGATTACTTCAGTGTTGTCATCCCATCTAAATTTGTTGTCAAACACTGTACCTAAGTATTTATACTTGGTAACAATTTCAACCTCTTGATCATGACTGGTGGTTTTTTAGGACTTTGATTGGGTTTTCTGAAATCCATTACTAACTCCTTGGTCTTACTTACGTTATACTTTAAAGGAAATAAAAATAAGGCATTAGCTAAAATCCTTTTTCCATGTGTACACAAAGTTTAACATTGTATGTAACATTTGACAACATTAAACAAATACAGAAAAATACATTTGTAGCATGAATTCGATTTTAAGCCCGTCTGTGAAGCGATTCCCGCGGAAAATGAAATTTTAATGAGCTAGGCGATCACGTGGTATCGTGACGTCACTTATGACACACACTCGCATCAGGCCGACCCTTTCCATGCATTCAGAGCATGTTTATAAGGATAGCTTTTGGGTCAAAACGAGCGTCAGAACGAGTTATTGTGCAATATTCCGACGTAATATAAACACTAGTCATCATAGAGGAACAAATATTTATCTTACGGTTCCGCATGAATCGAATTTTATTCAAAACAACGAAAGCGAATGGGCCTACAAATCGACTAGGTTTCGCCGAGCTTGGGCTCGTTTTCAGAATAATTATATCGAATGCAACCAACGGGAGATAATCTATACCAATAAACATGCATAGCAAATATATATTGTATCCAGCTACATAAAGTAACGTGTATAATCTCAAAATATATAAACCTAGAATATCGATATATGACGGAGTTGTACAAGTTATCGTAACAACTTAAATCAGTCAGAGAGTTTCCGTTGGTCCCGCTAGGTCAGTGGGTACGCGCGTTGGTTACTTGTCATTTATTTTACAATCGACGGAAGACAAAGTGCGAGCAGTACAGAACGCGCCTGCACCGCAGAATGTACAGGAGTTGATGAGTTATCTAGGACTCATTCACTACTATCACAACTTCTTGCGCAATCTCAGTACGCTGCTTGCTCCGCTGCATGAAATGACACGCCAACACACAAAGTGGAAGTGGGGTCCGACGCAACAAAAGGCTTTCGATGAGTCTAAGGCACTGCTCGTTTCTTCAGATGTGCTTGTACACTACAACCCTGAACTACCGATCATCTTGAGCAGTGACGCATCTCCTTACGGGATTGGAAGCATACTGTCACACAGATTGCTCGATGTCAGCGACAAGCCTATCGCATACGCATCACGCTCTCTCTCCACAGCGGAAAAGAAGTACGCACAGCTGGAAAAGGAAGCGTTGTCGCTGGTCTTTGGGATATCCAAGTTCCATAAGTACCTTTACGGGAGGGACATCACGTTGCAGACCGACCACAAGCCGTTGATCGGGCTGTTGAAGGAAGATCGTGCCATCTCCGCAATGGCTAGTGCACGCATTCAGAGATGGGCACTAACACTAAGTAACTATCAGTACCATCTGGAGTACAGACCGGGTACGAGTATCTGTCATGCAGACGGATTGAGTCGCTTGCCGCTACCAGACACTCATGAACGAGTACCAGTCCCGGAGGAAGTGGTTCTAGCACTTACAACCATGAACGATATACCCATCACGGCAGAACACATCGCTAAATGGACAGCAACCGATCCGATACTGTCACAAGTTCTACGGTTCGTGGAAGGAGGATGGCCTAGCGATGTACCACGTGAGTGGGAGAGTTACACTCGACTGAAAGACGAACTGAGTGTCCAACACGGGATGCTGATGTGGGGAGCAAGAGTCATCGTACCACCAAAGGGTCGTGACACGTTGAAAGAACTACACGAGACGCATCCGGGCATAGTGAAGATGAAGGCGTTAGCCCGAAGCTACCTCTGGTGGCCAGGTTTGGACGCTGAAATCGAGATGTGTGTTAAGGACTGCACGACATGCCAAATACACAGCAAACAACCACCAGTGGCACCACTGCATCCATGGGAATGGCCGGGACGAACGTGGCATCGAATACACATTGGTTATGCGGGACCGTTCGAGGGACGTATGATACTCATCATAGTCGATGCTCACAGCAAGTACATCGATGCACACGTTGTATCAGCTGCGACAACCAGTGCAACTCTCACGAAGCTAAGACAGACGTTTGCGATTTTGGGTCTACCAAGCACAGTGGTATCAGATAACGGAAGCTGTTTCACCAGTGAGGAGTTTGAACAGTTTTGTCGAGCTAACGGAATCAAACACATCAAGTCTTCACCTTATCACCCATCCAGTAATGGCTTAGCTGAACGCGCCGTTCAGACTGTAAAAGCAGGGTTGAAGAAGACAAATGGCAACCTAGAAGATCGTCTCTACACCTTCCTAACACACTACAGGGTAACTCCACAAGCTACAACCGGCAGAGCTCCAACAGCGTTTGTGTTGAAGACACCACCGAGCACACGACTGGATCTTCTACGACCATCCATTCAGAACCGAGTCTTGCGCAAACAGGAAGAAGACAAAGAACGCCACGACCAGAGAGCAGTGGAGCGAAGGCTCATGACAGGAGACTGTGTCTGGGCGTTGAACTTTCAGGGACAACCGAAATGGGTCGCTATGGTGATAGAGAACCGGCTGGGTCCGCTGACCTTCGCGGTACGTCTGCAGGATGACAGAGTGTGGAAGCGTCACCAGGATCATTTGCGCGAGAGAAGGCCGATCGAGTCGACTGAAGAGCGTCTGGTACCACTGAGGATTGAAGAGCCTCAACTTCCACCTAGGCTTGCAGAGCGTGAAGTACTACCTCGGTTCGAGCGAACACCATCGACACCACCACTATCATCTGGCAACTCGGACGTGACTACGGGTACAACCACAGGAGAGGTGATCTCAAGACCAACAGTTGAACGGTCGCAGTCCTGTTTAGTACCAGACGTGGTAGTACCGCTGAGAAGATTACACAGTGGTGAAGCCACCGGGCAGATTGAACTTGTAAAGTCTATATTACTGTCATAACGGACAATGCATAGATCAAGATAGCCAGAATGGACTATGTTTCGGTAGCTGTAGCTAGTCGTGAGAGCACTAGATTAGTACTATAAACAATTGCATACTATCTATCTTAGATATGACATTGATACGTATAAGTGACTCGTTGGCGTTAAAAGTTTACATGTTTATAATTATACTAATTATGTTTTTCTTAAAGGGGGAGGAATGTTAGATCCTTGATCGCGGAACCGTTTACCATGCCCCGTTTCCTCTTTTCCTTTGGATCTCGAGTTCCGCCTGTGTCACAATACACGTGTTCATACTTTCTCTACGAGAATCTTCATTCTATAATGTCGTTGTATGCACAGCCCACGGCCAGTACATGACAGTATGTCATCGCTGGAAGTACGCATGAGTTGTAGACTTGTCTCTTCAAGCAGGTTCCCTTGAAGATGTCGCGGTGTTTGGCGAATGCTTTGCAGTCGGCTGTGATTCTTGTTTGAATCTTCTTGCCTTGGTTTTTTTGTCTGATGCTGTATCGCTGTCCCAGGTAGACGTAGCTTTCAACGATCTTTTTGTTCCTATTAGTGTGATATCTACTCTTAGTGGTCTATTGTTTATAAAATTCCTTTCAGCCCCCTTCATCCTGTTTGATGTTGCTCATTACCATTCTGTGGTCACTTCCAATGTTTACTTGGTTGATGACAGTTACGTCATTGACCACGTCTGGCCTGTTTGTCAGGATGTAGTTATAGTTTCGTTCTTCGTTTCTCCATTTGGTCTTTTCCACGTACTTATCCTCCCTGCTTTCTTCCGAAACATGGTATTCATGATTTTGTACTTTGTTGATCTTGCCCATTCTACCAAGGTGTCGTGTCGCCTCTTTCGTTTTTAACTCCTGGGCCAAATCTGCCTGTTGCCGTTTCCATTGCGTTTGTTCGTTTCCCTACTTGCGCATTAAAGCCCAAGTATTGAAAATGCAATGATCTAATGATTATAAGTGAATATAAATTTTGAATAATTTTCAATTCAATTAACAAAATTTAACTAGTTAAACAAAATTAACACATATCCGCCCCTGGTCATTCAAATCCGGTCAACGAACAAACAGGCTGGTACGTTTTTTTTTAAATGTCATTGGATTATATTGGGGTAAAAAACAATAATATATTTTGTGTCGCTCCCGGTCGTGCCAGACTCACTCAGTCTCAGAGTTGCTCAGTCAGTAGGCCTAAGTCTGTGGCATCGAAACATTGAAAGGAAAGAATGTAGTTTAGTAGCGTAATTTATGCCAACATAATGCAAGATCATTGCATCGTTGATATTAATACTAGTTCGACAACGTGTACATTGGCTGGACTTTGTAAGTTTTACCATCATTCGTGGCATTGAAAATGTGTTGTACCATAGCTTTGGTTGTACGGTATGGTTCGCGCACAAAAACATCACCTGTTAACTATAACGCCGTCTGGCGAGTGGTTTTATATATATTATTTGTTTTATTATCTACCAGATGGCGGATCGAATATTTATAACCAGAGCTATTTGAACATTTCTACTAGCTCTGTTATAACATAGCCAATGATATATCATAACTAGTCACAGCGTATCTACACTCGGATCAGAGAATGAATTGGATAAATGTAATGACCGCCAAAATGGCTCAATCGTTCAGTATAGTTATGACAAATTTAGCTATGAATAACCAAGGTAGTAGAAATGTGTGCTATTAATAATACAAAATAGTCATAGATTGTTTAATGATGGTATGTTACAGAAATAAAAACTAATGTTGCGTATAGTTACCTACCGATGTTATGTCGCTACTAATCATTATGCCAGCGCAGTTTCGCAGGTTTTAAATTGTAAGTACTTCACTCAAAGCAATTTTTTAACAATTTCTAAGGCGTCGGAATAGGGGGGGGGGCTGAGATTCCAAATATTTACAATTAATTGTGGGGGCTGGATATAGGATTAGATACCCCGATATTTAGGGGAGTTGTTTTTATGGTGCAATCTAAGTTTTTTCTGGAGAACCGGAAGGTTTTTTTGGGAGGAGTATCAAGTCAAGGAGGTGCAATTGCCAGGCATGTGAGAGGAGGCAAGTCACTTCCGAGGAACATTTGCACGCGGCGCGGCAAACTGGGGAAGAAAGGGGGGTCTGGATTGGAACTCAGCCATTTTTTTTAAAGACATCATTTTTTGTGATGCAATCTGGTGTACTTTCACACTGTTTTTGTATAATCCTGTAACTTCCATTTTACATAAAATAACAAACATAGTGCATAGAAACACTACATTTGGGATTGTATTAATCAAAAGTGTAAGCATACAGTTCCCTGCACATAATTGTAAAAGCACATCATTTTCATATCACACAACAAACCAGAAGCATTGTCAAAACTACAACATTACGCAAGTGGTCAATGTGAAAAAAATACAAAAAAATGCTTTAAATAACCAATTTAAGGTTTATTAAAATGATAATTATAATGTACAGTACACTGAAATTCACACACAAATGTCCACATCTAATAGTGTTCATTGTGGACATGTGACTTCACTTCTTTTCTTGCCTGTGCTTGATCCTGGCACTCACTGCTTTCTTTCTCTTCTCTGCCTGAGCAAGGACTGGGGAGTGGAGGAGAACAGATTTCAGTGTTTTTGGCACTTTGGCTCGAAGTCTTGGCCTGGGGAAACCTGTTCAGCTGCTTTTCTCTTGCTTCTTCAAATTCAACTCGTCCCCTCTCTGTACAACATCGTTCTTGGTGCACGCCATATCCTCTAAAAGTGTTAATATTAACAACATCAGGTAAGTTTAATTCGAATTGTTATTTAATTAATAATAACCTAAACCATACGTTAAAGTGAACAGGCGTACCTCATGTGGACATATTATCGCCCATCCAAGAAAACTTACTAAGTTTTGGCATATACTTATCCAAAATAATCAATAAACCCATCTAGGATACCTTAAAGTTATCGCCAAAATGTATACTCCGCTTACTATTAGCGTTTACATATCGTTAACGGTGCTGTATTATGCCATGACCCGTAACGCCAGCGACGTGAGCGTACGCCGGCGCCGTAAATTCGTAATGTAAGTCCCACGACATAGGCCGTTACAACGCCTCGCGTGGCAGGCTAAACGATCTAATATTTATTGAAATTACGATCTTAAAACCACTCGACTGCTACGTTATTTCCGATAATTCAGTAATTGACTCATACAAGAATGTTTGAAATAAGAGCGGACAACTTACTGTACACCGTACTGGCCAATCAGAATGCGGCTTGCTTTTGCTAAAGGACGACGATCACGAAATTTATAATTTTTATTGTCGAAGTTTGCCAAGTCACAACCCCCCTATATTAAAAAACAATTTTTCGGATTTGGACGAATCAGAGAAACGGCCAAATCGAGTTCATGAACCGCGGAAATACGCGTTTCCGCGGAAGAATCTCATGCCTGAATTGCACGTTTTTTTTGTAAGCCTCAGCCCCCCAGATATTCACCCCATTCCGATGCCAGTGAATTTGTTTGCACACATTTAATACGGTAGATGTGTACAGCGGAATTGGAAACCAATTAATTTGACACACAAGAAACTGTTTGGAATGTTTCCATTGCCTAGAATTGTCTTTCAAGGTCCGCAATGCGATTCCGTCCTTTGCACACATACAGGTTATTATGAAATGTAATGCAAGTACAGAGGAATTGAAGAGTAATCAAATAATGTATACTGTATATATATTGCATAAGGTATTTGAAAAGGTCGAGACATGTAAATTTTATATACTTTATGACATATATCCCCCCCGTGTGACGTTAACCATTCTCTCTACGGTTAACCTCGTAGATGTTCGCGACTACCGCTAGGGCCACATTAAAAGGTAGATTAGCATATTCCAACATTTGATCAGTCCCAACTAACAGGCTGCTAAAAGCGCCACACACTACATAACGACCGAGCAGCAATTTGAAGACAACGAGCAGAACGAGTCTAATTCGACGACGAGATTACGTTATCACACACAATAGCACAACTTGACTATAGCGGACAAGTGGCTGGAATTGGGCTGACTTGTCATCCTTGGGGAAATTACGCATTCTTGTCAGTGATTGAACGAGTTGCGGCGAATGCGGCGGCCTCTATGGCATCATTTACCATCAATGGAGTCCACACTTGGTACAACCTGGAGGGTTGACCCGTCTCGTTAGAAATACACGAAGCATCAAATTTGACATAGTTGCATTTACAGGTCCTCTTCTGGTTTACTGCCTCTTTGATGCCAACGAAAGGCCCTCACATCCCCTGCTTCTTCAACTTATGTTCTTGTTTTTGAACCAATTTCATGTTCTACTAAGTGACAACACACTGCACAAAAAACTGTCATGGGGCATGAATGTTTTCCTCATTAATTTGTGTAGGGTTACTTCACCCCTTTTATTGCATCTCCGGCAAGAAAATCATCTTTCTCCTGATACTTTAACGTGGAACCTCTGTGCGAATTGTATAATTTGATGTTTTGGCAAAGTAAATGAACGTTGTCATCCATTCCGCTTGCTGCTACAACCGGTTATTGCAATGGGTTATTTAAACTACACATGTACCCTTCGTCACTGAGATTTTTACAGGTAGCCGTTGTGCCAGATATGCATCTAGTATCAGTATAAACATTACTCTTCCAGATCATTACTTTACACTTTCACACATGCAATCATTAAGAAGTCTTCGCCGTAACTACATCTTTACAAACTACTGCCAACTTAAAAACAACAACAGAACAATACAACTGCTAGATAGTATTTATTCTGTTGCCATAATAAATTAGACAGAAAACAAACGCGCATGTACCAATCGTAGCATGTACACAGAAATGTTAACGCTGTCTATAAAGTTGAGGCGAAGATGACAGCACACATACATATATTATGTTTGTTACATATTTCATCAAACAGTCTGCAATTACGTAGCTGAATATTCTCCTGCTTTAGTTATTTGTCCTTTCATCTTTTACGATTTTTTCATTACCGTTACTGGATTTTAATTGAGTGATCTGACCGGATTATCAGTTTGTTACTGGTCCACATTGAATAACTGCCTGCTATGACGACACTGACCCGTGTAGATGAACCACTTGTGTTGGCGGAACAGTAAATAACAGACGAGGCAACCAAAAGGACAGGAGCTAGGAGCAGCATACATTACGCACTAGTTGTCATTGCAAGCAGCTAAGCCAATGATGCAAGAATCACGATACGATCAAAACTTGAACAGGGAAGAGAAAAAACTGCAGTCAATTAACAGATTAGACCGTAAACAAATGTCAAAATTTTGTTAGGACTGAAGACAACACCGAAGTTGGTATCAATATCATAATTTGTTTCTGCAGTACAGATTGAGTCAGTAATATGTGCTTGGGCTCTCGTCGATGGAAGCCTACACAAGGTTTCAGGGTGGTAATCACATTAGTGTGTATACGTGCGAGATCTCTTTCAAATACCGATTTCAAGTTAACAAGATACTACTACGTCAGATAGGTGAGTGAGTGCAGTGGTAAAATGTGCGATTGTGTGACATGTTACGACTAAACGTCCACAGCAAAGGCAGAGGAAAGACAGCTGATCGACAGACGGCAGCGACATCAACACAAGACATGGCGGCGACACTAGGCAAGGTTGTATTTGACGTATGGCACCTCTACGTCTTCTCCATCCTTATCGTTACAACACAGCTCAAAGACCAGCGCGTGTACGTGGGCTGGAATCTTCTTCTTCGACACCTTCTTCACGACCTCGCTCATCCTGCAAACAGACCACCTCATGCTTAGTATGTCGTTACCTCACGCTTAGCACATTACCTCCTGCATATAACATTCTCACGCTTAGCACGTTACCTCACACTTAGCAATAGTAAGTTACCTTGCGCTTAGTAAGTTACCTCACGCTTAGCACGTTATCTCACTCTTAGCACATTACCTCACACATAACACATTACTTCACGTTTAGCATGTTACCTGATGCTTAGGACGCTACCTTACGTTTAGTACATTACTACGTTACCTTACATAGCTCGTTACCATATATTTAGCATGTTACCTTATGCTTAGCATATGACCTTAGGCTTTGCACATGACCTCATATTTATACCATAAGTTGACTGTTCTTGTTTATATGGCTGAATCACAATGATTACCAAGACTATTACAACGATATGTCAAAATTTCTGCAGCAGCTGATTAGAACCAAAATTAAAATTAACACTAGTAAGTATTTATTGCCAAGTTGATTTGTTTATTTGATAATGAAAAATAATACTGATTTTAAGTACACCAAATTATGCACAGATGAAAAAGGTGTTTTGCCTGGAACAACTAGGTAACTGTGGGCACTTACGTGAGTGCCATGCGTTCTTCCTTCTTGGAGGGGGGCATGAAGAATGAGTAGAGCATACAGACGCCCTGTGACAACATCGTGATCTCCAGCTTGTGTTTCTCCTGCAAGCAACGACTCATCAGTAACAAGGACACATCAGTAACGAGAACACATTGGTAACAAGGACACTCAGTAAAACTGTATCTCACCAGACAGTGTCACAACACAGGTTATAGCAGGAGGCCTTCTTGTGACAAGTGGTGTAAGCGTTCCATTAAACTGCCAAATGGGGTAACAGCATGACTGGCCGGGGGTGTGGTTTTGGATTGGTCTTTTACCATGACGTATTCACATACAATAACACTGACATTCTGTTCAAGCACTCTAGCCATTAATCTAATTGATCAAGCTGTTCTGATCACTTAATTAAAGAATCGCTTGGCAATACAATGTAAAACATTTCCAAGAACTTTCTTTTGAAAATTCCCATTTCAAAGACAACAATTCAACCTCCAATACTTGCAAGCACACTGTGCAGGATGTAGGACAAAAATTGGCCACCACGAGGTTTGTGACGGGTGCACAACGTACCTGGAAGTAATTAATGAATTCTCGCATCGTCATCTCTCCCTGTAGCTCAAACCTGTCCCACAGCGTGAACTCTGTCTCATAATACTGCAACAACAACGACAACAATATACTGCAACAATGACAACAATATACTGCAACAACACATGACAACCAAGTACAACAAATACAGAGAAGCCGGCGTCTGATTCGACGCAGTAAAACGTACACATCATTGAAAAGAACAATTTGTAAAACAGCATTCTTTTAATCATGAACACAAAACTGAACGAATGCAGTTGACACGTTTGAGTGAAACAGGCACTATCAGGGCAGAGCACCACAGAGCTGTGATGATAGAGAATGAGTGAGGCAATTAACAAACAGGCACCATGAGGGCAGAGCACGACAGAGCTGTGCTGGTAGAGAATGAGTGAGGCAATTAACAAACAGGCACCATGAGGGCAGAGCACCACACAGCTGTGCTGGTAGAGAATGAGTGAGGCAATTAACAAACAGGCACCCTGAGGGCAGAGCACGACAGAGCTGTGCTGGTAGAGAACGAGTGAGGCAATTAACAAACAGGCACCATGAGGGCAGAGCACGACGGAGCTGTGCTGGTAGAGAATGAGTGAGGCAATTAACAAACAGGCACCATGAGGGCAGAGCACGACAGAGCTGTGCTGGTAGAGAAAGAGTGAGGCAATTAACAAACAGGCACCATGAGGGCAGAGCACGACGGAGCTGTGCTGGTAGAGAACGAGTGAGGCAATTAATAAACGGGCACCATGAGGGCAGAGCACGACGGAGCTGTGATGGTAGAGAATGAGTGAGGCAATTAACAAACGGGCACCATGAGGGCAGAGCACGACAGCTGTGCTGGTAGAGAATGAGTGAGGCAATTAACAAACAGGCACCATGAGGGCAGAGCACGACAGAGCTGTGATGGTAGAGAATGAGTGAGACAATTAACAAACGGGCACCATGAGGGCAGAGCACGACAGAGCTGTGATGGTAGAGAATGAGTGAGGCAATTAACAAACGGGCACCATGAGGGCAGAGCACCACAGAGCTGTGCTGGTAGAGAACGAGTGAGGCAATTAACAAACAGGCACCATGAGGGCAGAGCACAACGGAGCTGTGATGGTAGAGAACGAGTGAGGCAATTAACAAACAGGCACCATGAGGGCAGAGCACGACGGAGCTGTGATGGTAGAGAACGAGTGAGGCAATTAACAAACAGGCACCATGAGGGCAGAGCACGACGGAGCTGTGATGGTAGAGAACGAGTGAGGCAATTAACAAACAAGCACCATGAGGGCAGAGCACGACGGAGCTGTGCTGGTAGAGAACGAGTGAGGCAATTAACAAACAGGCACCATGAGGGCAGAGCACGACAGAGCTGTGCTGGTAGAGAACGAGTGAGGCAATTAACAAACAGGCACCATGAGGGCAGAGCACGAAGGAGCTGTGCTGGTAGAGAACGAGTGAGGCAATTAACAAACAGGCACCATGAGGGCAGAGCACGACGGAGCTGTGCTGGTAGAGAACGAGTGAGGCAATTAACAAACAGGCACCATGAGGGCAGAGCACGACGGAGCTGTGCTGGTAGAGAATGAGTGAGGCAATTAACAAACAGCATGGAAAACTGAAGGTGGCGGCATATGACAACCAAAACTGGAGAGATGGCATAACAGCCAAGTTTGGGAGACGATAGCAAAAAATTAATGGACAAAGAGCAAATAGTGGGAGAAAATGTCATGTGGAAACAAATGGCTGAAATGCCAGAACAAATACTGATTACAAAATTATAAATATGTCACGTTGTCCTCCCACTCCGAAAAGAAAACAAACGACACAAAACAAAGCACTGCTATTGATGATATTTAATGTTGCATTCCTGTGCGCCTGTATTTACGATATCACAAATATATTACGAATACAATATCACAAGCCCATACATACATTTACCAGCTGCCAACTCAATTTTATAGTTCATACAACTTGTTTGGGATTGTGAACTCGTATTCATGGTAAATACAAGCGCAGCGAACCAAAATATATCCATCATTTACAGGTTTCCACTACAGGGTTTCAGATAACTAGACATAAAAACTCACCCTACAGCAGTCTAAATTTACCTGCAACAGTCTAAACAGAAACTTAGAAATGTACAAATTCTTGTTCCTCACTTTACTCTTGGGTGCAGCAATGGGCTCGGAGAAGCCAAAGAACGGCAGAGCGAGGTTGATGAAGCCGTTCTTGTACAGCTCCAGCTTCTTGTGGCCTTGGATCAGCTTGAAACACAGCAAACACATGTGAGCGACACATCGGCCTTCTCAAACACAACATCAGATACAAGTAAAGATGGTCACCAGCTGGGGGGGTTTCTAAATACATGTGAAATCAACGTCATTCAATGTGAGAAACCCCACTGAATGAAACTGAATTACATTGAGCCATGAAACTTCTTACTGTCACCAACATACAGCACACAGGCATACAAGTACTATACTGTCACCAACATATAGCACACAGGCATACAAGTACTATACTGTCACCAACATAGAGCACACAGGCATACAAGTACTATACTGTCACCAACATATAGCACACAGGCATACAAGTACTATACTGTCACCAACATATAGCACACAGGCATACAAGTACTATACTGTCACCAACATATAGCACACAGGCATACCAGTACTATACTGTCACCAACATATAGCACACAGGCATACAAGTACTCTACTGTCACCAACATATAGCACACAGGCATACAAGTACTCTACTGTCACCAACATAGAGCACACAGGCATACAAGTACTCTACTGTCACCAACATAGAGCACACAGGCATACAAGTACTCTACTGTCACCAACATACAGCACACAGGCATACAAGTACTCTACTGTCACCAACATACAGCACACAGGCATACAAGTACTCTACTGTCACCAACATATAGCACACAGGCATACAAGTACTATACTGTCACCAACATAGAGCACACAGGCATACAAGTACTCTACTGTCACCAACATATAGCACACAGGCATACAAGTACTATACTGTCACCAACATAGAGCACACAGGCATACAAGTACTATACTGTCACCAACATATAGCACACAGGCATACAAGTACTATACTGTCACCAACATATAGCACACAGGCATACAAGTACTATACTGTCACCAACATAGAGCACACAGGCATACAAGTACTATACTGTCACCAACATATAGCACACAGGCATACAAGTACTCTACTGTCACCAACATATAGCACACAGGCATACAAGTACTATACTGTCACCAACATATAGCACACAGGCATACAAGTACTCTACTGTCACCAACATATAGCACACAGGCATACAAGTACTCTACTGTCACCAACATAGAGCACACAGGCATACAAGTACTATACTGTCACCAACATAGAGCACACAGGCATACAAGTACTCTACTGTCACCAACATACAGCACACACGCATACAAGTACTATACTGTCACCAACATACAGCACACAGGCATACAAGTACTATACTGTCACCAACATATAGCACACAGGCATACAAGTACTATACTGTCACCAACATAGAGCACACAGGCATACAAGTACTCTACTGTCACCAACATATAGCACACAGGCATACAAGTACTCTACTGTCACCAACATACAGCACACAGGCATACAAGTACTATACTGTCACCAACATAGAGCACACAGGCATACAAGTACTATACTGTCACCAACATAGAGCACACAGGCATACAAGTACTATACTGTCACCAACATATAGCACACAGGCATACAAGTACTATACTGTCACCAACATATAGCACACAGGCATACAAGTACTATACTGTCACCAACATATAGCACACAGGCATACAAGTACTATACTGTCACCAACATATAGCACACAGGCATACAAGTACTATACTGTCACCAACATATAGCACACAGGCATACAAGTACTCTACTGTCACCAACATATAGCACACAGGCATACAAGTACTCTACTGTCACCAACATATAGCACACAGGCATACAAGTACTCTACTGTCACCAACATAGAGCACACAGGCATACAAGTACTATACTGTCACCAACATATAGCACACAGGCATACAAGTACTATACTGTCACCAACATATAGCACACAGGCATACAAGTACTATACTGTCACCAACATATAGCACACAGGCATACAAGTACTATACTGTCACCAACATATAGCACACAGGCATACAAGTACTATACTGTCACCAACATATAGCACACAGGCATACAAGTACTCTACTGTCACCAACATAGAGCACACAGGCATACAAGTACTATACTGTCACCAACATATAGCACACAGGCATACAAGTACTATACTGTCACCAACATATAGCACACAGGCATACAAGTACTATACTGTCACCAACATATAGCACACAGGCATACAAGTACTATACTGTCACCAACATATAGCACACAGGCATACAAGTACTATACTGTCACCAACATATAGCACACAGGCATACAAGTACTATACTGTCACCAACATATAGCACACAGGCATACAAGTACTATACTGTCACCAACATATAGCACACAGGCATACAAGTACTAGAATGATTGTACATGACACGCACTTCAAGTCAACACCAACACGAACAATGTTTTTTTAGAAACAAAATACTAAAAAAGCTGCTAATTGTATACTGATGTTTAGCTGTGCTGCAATATGTAACAAACCTTGTACATCTCGAGACAGACAAGGCCGACTACGAGAGACGTCGTCGTTGCTATGGCTGGGATGATCTTGCCTGCGATCAGTTTACTCTGTAACACACATGCACACAGAACAAATTACTGTATGTGACCGCAGTATTGCCAACAGCCTAATTCACACAAATTAGTGTTAACAAACTAACTCATCATATTTAATTAGACTTCGTCGCAAACTGGGCTGTAGTGACTGGATCTCGTGAATCTTTGATGCGCAGAGTTAGAAGTATTCAAGAGAGTAGCTCTGCAGACATGTTTAGAACTCGTATCTCAAGCCATTTAACAAATTTGGACCACATATATTACAAAATTCTGATCTGAAATGTGCAAAACCATAAGTAATATCCTACACTATGTGTAAACAGTAGAGAAGGAAGCTCTGGAGTAAACCATCAATCCTGCAAGTGGCTCCATGGATCTGATGGAACCAAAGTAAATATTTATACTTTTGAGACTGTCAAATGTAAGAACATCTACAAGAGGTACAGGTAACCTGGGTGTGACACCAGTATCAAGTGACATACTTTGTGTTTGTCTGCGGGTGCAATGTCGTAGTTCTCTGCCCGTAGATTTGAGGCGGCAACAATGAAGTCCATGTGCAAGTTTGAGTCGTCATCTTTCTCGAATTCGAGCGGTGTCAGTTTGAAGCCTTCAACTCCCCGAGCCTTCTCCAGGGCTTTGATCAACTCGTCTGGTATATCTGTGTACAACACAAACTTTGTCAGCAAACAAAACAACACTTGTGTAAATGACTTTCTATGCATCAGTAGTTTTCACTGTCAAATAACTTAACTAGACTATCAAAACCTTTTTTATTAAAGGACAAACATAATTTCATAAACAATAGTAGCCACTTTGAAAACTAACACAATCAGCACTACACTTGGTGCCGTATGTGGTAGTCTGTAAAATTATATGGTCTGTCAATTATCCACATTTTTTACGTTACGAGTCTGTTTTTATTACACAAGTTTTTTTTATAAATTATACTGTGGTATTCATGAAAACATTTGTCGAGTAGGAAGAATAATTAAATAAAATTGTTTCTTATTACACAACTCGAAAATGTTGATGTGAGTCTGTACACAAAATTAATTCACATGACACGTCCGAATATTTCTGAACACAAATGTGTCATGATGTTGCGTCTCATTTGACTACAGATGCTATTAATAGGGCTTAGAAATATCATCGGTGAGAAGTTATACTCAATTAAAGATCATTAATAGTTGGTATCCAATTACATATGAACAAAGATAAACCTTACAGGTGTCTGAAAACATTAGGTACACAAGAATAATACATTTTTCGATTTTTAGTGTGTCTGAATACAGTGATTACAGTAGCACACGATGACTGCGAGTCTGTCAGCATCCAAAGGTACTGCGACACCAGGAGTATCTCCACCACCACCACTCTCACCTGACATGTTATCGTTCTGTCTCGACTGCGCCTCGCTGTCCGTCACGTCGATGCGCACGCCCGACCTTGGCGTGAACTCTGGCACAACGACCTTCTGGATCATCTTGATGATGGCGCCGCGGTCGCGGTTCTGTGGAATGCCGTAGACTTCCGCCCGCAGGTTGGCCGCACTCAGCACGTAGTCTACGTGCTGTTTCTGCAGGCACAAACACATCTCACGGTGTCATCGTGTCTACGCTTAGTTCGGATTATACTGCCCATTCATGGAAAATGAGTGCACACATTGGCCTCTCCAACGGTGCCTTGGTTTCCACAGTTACCCCTTGACTGGACGACTAAATTTATTATTATGCCGAGTTTATCATTGAATCTGCTAATGAATGTAAACGAGACAGAAAGAAGAATCAATCAGATTTCCATCGATACCATTTGCTTTCATATCAGTTACTACAGGCAGTTTACTATGAAACAGACAATACTCCGGGGCCAGCTTTTTGGCCGTAGTAACTACTTGGGTTATGGTAATACTGTTATTCCAGTTAAAACTTCCACAATTCATTTACTCTATCGCAAATCATGTTTACTCACGTTCAAATTTTATTTGTAAAACACAAATACTTACGTTGTTTGTGTCAAAGTTGAGATGATGTGGACACCTCTTTGGACCTGACCAAAACGGTGCTCCGGAACTTGTTACCTGGCAACAAAATGAAATGTTATCACATGGAGCACTGTCATTACCACCATTTACATTTATCACAGAATAGCAACATGTAAAATTAAAACAGACTGCTACACATACAAGTCACTCAAACTTTCATTATAATGTTAGATAGCCAAATAAACGGAAAAGAAAGGGCATTGCACTAAGTGATCCTGGCTAAAATTATTAATATAACAATGTAATAAAGATGATGGGGTAAAATCCACAATTATGATACCTCCTTGATAATGTTGACAAGAATGAATGTGTCGGCAGACAATGAGGAAACAGGGAACATTTTACAAACATTCTTATGAACTCATCAGCACAATTTTACTCTTTAAAACCGATTCTGATCCTTAACAGTGACCGTGTATATTGAAGACTGTCGACACCAGTACGTGCCACCGGGACACTCACTGATGTGTCACGGAAACACGGTCCGTACACCATGACAGAAACCAAATTGAAGGCTAAGGAAAGAAAAATTCAAGGCTGCTTAAGGTCCACAATTTATTTATTATTTAGTTTTGGAAACTGCACACTGGAAACAGCCAACGTACAGTAAACACCAGTTACTGTAATCACAGCAGGTCTTTCTGTGCCTGTAGTTTGCTAGTGGAGCTCTTCCGCATGGCACTGGATTCTGACAGGAGAATCAAGTCTCCTGACAATTCCGCAATGGTCGTCAGCTCATCAGCTGATTTGAGCAGTGCAGCAATGTCTTCGTTGAGCCGCTTTTTCTTAGCTGCCACCTTCTCCGCCTCATCAGCCTCTAGCTTTCACTTTGAGTTGCTTCTTGTACCCTGCGCTGTATTCAGTGTTTGTTTTAGCTTTCAGGTACGCCATGTACTTTTGTCGTGGTCCCTGTGCATAGGAAAGCATTGATTTGGTCACTCCACACACGCCACCACCAGCTATTGAGATTGCATCGTGCACAACAGATTCCTCTTTCAGGTTCTCAACAGCCATATGACTGTTGATCATGAAACCACGTTCGACAGTGGCTTGCCCGTGGGAGAGGATGAGAAGTTTCTTTGTCATCACCCACAGCTTCTCATACTGTGTACACTTGAGGTAGACTGCATGGAAAGTGTTCAGTCTCTCCTCATCTGGGTTGAAGTCCTTGAATGTGCTGCAGTTGGCAGGAACCACCTCATTCATGAATGACCAGAACTGCTGCTGGATAGCATCGCAATCCGCATCTCGAATTTGGTTAAGATCTGGCAACTTGTATAGCACTCTGCCAAACGTCACAAGGCTTCTAACGGCAGCTTCTCCTATAGCTTTCACATCTAATGAACCTTTGCATGTGCGGCAATGTGCCGAAAATACATTTAACAGATTTCATGCGAGCGATTTGCTATACTCAGGATGTTTGAGCCAGTTGTCTTGAAACCTCGACTTCCCCATTTCGAAAAAATTGAACTATGCTGCCTGTCTACAGTTTGGATAACGGGCTATTCTAAATAAAAAATATACCTCCTCTGTTTAATTTTCAAGTAAAATGATATACACAGCATATGTAACTGCCAGTATCGGGAGTGGCCACCATAAAAACAAGAACTGATTAACAATTGGTTGAAGAAGATCGATTTTAATGCACAGGAAACCCAGCATCATAAAAGGGGTCGGTGGACAACTGGCAGCGTATGCCCTAGGTCTGGTTAGCAGACGCCGACGGCTACCGGTGAACAAAGGCAAGCGAGTACCCATACCAAGTGTAATGTGGTCTGAAATTGTTACTTCTGGCCTTATCAAAATTCAAAGCTTTTCAAGGTTGCATGCCTGAATTCAAGGCCCTGTACAGACCCTGCGGAAAACATGTCATGGGTGATATGGCGGCGGCTTTTTGCATTTCGAAAATGCTCCTTTAATTTAACAAAGGATTCTGTTTCACGATAGTTTTTTATGATCTTATTATGTCAGCGAAAAAGTATTCAGATCTGATTGAATGAATGAACAGATGGACGAACGAGACTGAGAGGAAGCAGACCTGATCTGCGGGGAAGTTGAAGAGGAGCTGACTGATCTGGTTGCCGTAATTGTCCTGCCAGAGACGGCGGGCCCACGCCACGCAGTCCTGCAGCGACTCCGGCCGCTCGTCTATCATTGTCCGCTTCACCACGTCCAGTGTCTCCATCTGCAACCAAAAGATGACCACTACACTTACACTCACATACAGTCAGATGACCACAGCACTTACTCACATACAGTCAGATGACTACAGCACTTACACACACATACAGTCAGATGACCACAGCATTTACTCTCACATACAGTCAGATGACCACTACACTTACATACAGTCAGATGACCACTACACTTACATACTGACTGTATGTAATGACCACTGCAGTTACACTCACATACAGTCAGCTGTATAGTTGGTGGACCTTCAACTTTGTAAAGTCGGTGGTCACACTAAGAACTTGGAGGTGCACATAGTGACATAAACTGTACACAACATTTACACTGTGAGGTTTTATCTACATGTTATTTGCTGAAGAGATAGCAGTCATGTGACGGCAGTTATGTGGGCCATGCCGGCCCACATAACTGCTTTTGAGGGTGAATCTGATGGTTACAACCCCACACAAGTCAAGATATTTTATGCCCGACATAAAAGCTTCTGGTCTCTGGCCTCCTGACAGGCAGTAATTTTGAAAACTCGTCTTCCAATCAACACATAACATCACGGTTCTCGTAAATTAGAGAAAATTAATGACTACATGGACTAGAGTTAAGTATCCAGCTAAGCAACAGTGATGGATATTACAAGAGTATCCTGTAAGGATGTTATTATAGTCCATAGTAATTTTACAAGTAAATATGCATAACTGCATGGACGGAGAGAAAGAGAGGCATAATCAGAGGGATGATGAGAGGGGTAGAGAGAAAGATAGGGACAGAGGGAGGGCTGGAGAGAGGGAGAAAGAGATGGAGGGAGAGGACATGAGAGTGGGAAGCATATAAATAGACGCACTGGTTGTGTTCCTGGTTGTTTCAGGGTCCTCTCTATGAACTTTGGGTCTGTGAGGAACTGTCGGGCTGTCTCCGCCGGCTGTGTGTACAGACCCTCAAACTGGTCCCTTGCCCACTGAAACAACACAGACAGCGAGACAACTCACACAGTGAAGCAAGCAACCAGGGTATTAGGCACTTCAGACCCGCCTGCAAATGAATAATAAATGTCATCTTTCCATGCCTGTGCAAGATTTTTATGATACTACAATTGTATTAGACTATAATAAAAACGGGCGTCTTATATGTGACCCCGGCTGACCAAATGAGTGATAAGTCGGAAAAATTGTAACATTGTTTTCTTACATCCTTGTAAAGGTTTGGTAGGGTGCTTTACACGCTTTCAAAAATTATGACTGCTACAAAAATTGGCAAAGTTATGGAGCATTGAACATGGTAAGGATCAAAAAGTGAAAAAGAAGAAAACAGCTGTTGAAGTTTTTATATTATATATGCAAATGAATTGCATGGAAATATTACATGCATGACATTCCACTCTTGATCATATTTGTTTGTCATTTGTTTTGCAATCAAATACAGATTTCTTGTGTATAGTGACAGCACCCTAAGATACATCTATGCAAAATTAGAGAAAAAGTTACTGAACATTTTTTGAAAAAATAGGCAAAATGTGACGAATTACCATTTTTGGCTCTTGGGGGCCCTTGGAATGATTCAATCAAATACAGATTTCTCGTGCATAGTGGCAGTACCCCAAGATGTCTGTGCAATTTTTTTTAGTTTGTCTTATTATTTTTAAGCATATTCCTAGTCAAGGCCTACGATGTTTGTTATATGAAGATGAATTCTGACAGATTGTGTACATGTGTTTGACATGCAAGTGATCAGTATTTGCCCTGGGTGGCAGACAACGGGGTGCCCATCTTACCTGTAACGTATGCTCTATGGCATTGGGGAAATTCTTGAGCGTACAAATGGGAATCGACTTCTCTGGCGGGTCTTGAGATGATGAGTACGACTCAGTCAAACATGGAAGGACGACCTGCAAGTGAAAGGATCAACTGCTGCAGACAGATGAAATACTAAGTATTCACACACCCCTTCATGTACCAGTTAACACCGGAGTATGTCACAAGGAGCAAGAAAGAGTGGGTTAGAGACCACCACTCTGTTGAGTCAACGACGTGTAGAAATGAGTCAAAGGTGGACTCTAATCATGGTTCCTTGTTCGACAGTCCGGCGCTCTCATCGCCAGACAATGTGTCCCATATGCTAATGGTATGCCTCAGCATAGACACAATTTGTCAAGTTGGTGCACTTGATGTTTGGGTTATGGATGGGACAAACATTAAACTGTGGTGTGATAGCAGTATATGCATCCATGTCTGACGTTCAAACTCAACATCCTGTTGGAGTGCCATGGATGTGTGAGGTTACTGTCAGTCAGTCAGGTTGGAGTGCCATTGATGTGTGAGATTACTGTCAGTCAGTCAGGTTGGAGTGCCATGGATGTGTGAGATTACTGTCAGTCAGTCAGGTTGGAGTGCCATGGATGTGTGAGGTTACTGTCAGTCAGTCAGGTTGGAGTGCCATTGATGTGTGAGATTACTGTCAGTCAATCAGGTTGGAGTGCCATGGATGTGTGAGGTTACTGTCAGTCAGTCAGTCAGGTTGGAGTGCCATGGATGTGTGAGGTTACTGTCAGTCAGTCAGATTGGAGTGCCATGGATGTGTGAGATTACTGTCAGTCAGTCAGGTTGGAGTGCCATGGATGTGTGAGGTTACTGTCAGTCAGTCAGGTTGGAGTGCCATTGATGTGTGAGATTACTGTCAGTCAATCAGGTTGGAGTGCCATGGATGTGTGAGGTTACTGTCAGTCAGTCAGTCAGGTTGGAGTGCCATGGATGTGTGAGGTTACTGTCAGTCAGTCAGATTGGAGTGCCATGGATGTGTGAGATTACTGTCAGTCAGTCAGGTTGGAGTGCCATGGATGTGTGAGGTTACTGTCAGTCAGTCAGGTTGGAGTGCCATGGATGTGTGAGATTACTGTCAGTCAGTCAGGTTGGAGTGCCATGGATGTGTGAGGTTACTGTCAGTCAGTCAGGTTGGAGTGCCATGGATGTGTGAGGTTACTGTCAGTCAGTCAGGTTACAGTGGCATGAATGTGTGAGGTTACTGTCAGTCAGTCAGGTTGGAGTGCCATGGATGTGTGAGGTTACTGTCAGTCAGTCAGGTTGGAGTGCCATGGATGTGTGAGGTTACTGTCAGTCAGTCAGGTTGGAGTGCCATGGATGTGTGAGGTTACTGTCAGTCTGGTTGGAGTGCTATGGATGTGTGAGATTACTGTCAGTCAGTCAGGTTGGAGTGCCATGGATGTGTGAGGTTACTGTCAGTCTGGTTGGAGTGCCATGGATGTGTGAGGTTACTGTCAGTCTGGGTGGAGTGCCATGGATGTGTGAGGTTACTGTCAGTCTGGTTGGAGTGCCTTGGATGTGTGTGATTACTGTCAGTCAGTCAGGTTGGAGTGCTATGGATGTGTGAGATTACTGTCAGTCTGGTTGGAGTGCCATGGATGTGTGCGATTACTGTCAGTCAGTCAGGTTGGAGTGCCATGGATGTGTGAGATTACTGTCAGTCAGTCAGGTTGGAGTGCCATGGATGTGTGAGATTACTGTCAGTCAGTCAGGTTGGAGTGCCATGGATGTGTGAGATTACTGTCAATCAGTCAGGCTGGAATGCCATGGATGTGTGAGGTTACTGTCAGTCTGGTTGGAGTGCCATGGATGTGTGAGATTACTGTCAGTCTGGTTGGAGTGCCATGGATGTGTGAGATTACTGTCAGTCAGTCAGGTTGGAGTGCCATGGATGTGTGAGATTACTGTCAGTCAGTCAGGTTGGAGTGCCATGGATGTGTGAGATTACTGTCAATCAGTCAGGCTGGAGTGCCATGGATGTGTGAGGTTACTGTCAGTCTGGTTGGAGTGCCATGGATGTGTGAGATTACTGTCAGTCTGGTTGGAGTGCCATGGATGTGTGAGGTTACTGTCAGTCTGGTTGGAGTGCCATGGATGTGTGAGATTACTGTCAGTCTGGTTGGAGTGCCATGGATGTGTGAGGTTACTGTCAGTCTAGTTGGAGTGCCATGGATGTGTGAGATTACTGTCATCTGGTTGGAGTGCCATGGATGTGTGAGATTACTGTCAGTCTGGTTGGAGTGCCATGGATGTGTGAGATTACTGTCAGTCTGGTTGGAGTGCTATGGATGTGTGAGATTACTGTCAGTCAGTCTGGTTGGAGTGCCATGGATGTGTGAGGTTACTGTCAGTCTGGTTGGAGTGCCTTGGATGTGTGAGATTACTGTCAGTCAGTCAGGTTGGAGTGCCATGGGTGTGTGAGGTTACTATCAGTCAGTCAGGTTGGAGTGCCATGGATGTGGGAGATTACTGTCAGTCAGTCAGTCAGGTTGGAGTGCCATGGATGGGTGAGGTTACTGTCAGTCTGGTTGGAGTGCCATAGATGTGTGAGATTACTGTCAGTCTGGTTGGAGTGCCATGGATGTGTGAGGTTACTGTCAGTCTGGTTGGAGTGCCATGGATGTGTGAGATTACTGTCAGTCTGGTTGGAGTGCCATGGATGTGTGAGATTACTGTCAGTCAGTCAGTCAGGTTGGAATGCCATGGATGTGCGAGGTTACTGTCAGTCTGGTTGGAGTGCCATGGATGTGTGAGATTACTGTCAGTCTGGTTGGAGTGCCTTGGATGTGTGAGGTTACTGTCAGTCAGGTTGGAGTGCCATGGATGGGTGAGGGTGAGGTTACTGTCAGTCAGGTTGGAGTGCCATGGATGTGTGAGATTACTGTCAGTCAGGTTGGAGTGCCATGGATGTGTGAGGTTACTGTCAGTCAGGTTGGAGTGCCATGGATGTGTGAGATTACTGTCAGTCTGGGTGGAGTGCCATGGATGTGTGAGGTTACTGTCAGTCTAGATGGAGTGCCATGGATGTGTGAGGTTACTGTCAGTCTGGTTGGAGTGCCATGGATGTGTGAGGTTACTGTCATCTGGTTGGAGTGCCATGGATGTGTGAGATTACTGTCAGTCTGGTTGGCATGCCATGGATGTGTGAGGTTACTGTCAGTCAGGTTGGAGTGCCATGGATGTGTGAGGTTACTGTCAGTCAGGTTGGAGTGCCATGGATGTGTGAGATTACTGTCAGTCTGGTTGGAGTGCCATGGATGTGTGAGGTTACTGTCAGTCTGGTTGGCATGCCATGGATGTGTGAGGTTACTGTCAGTCAGGTTGGCATGCCATGGATGTGCGAGGTTACTGTCAGTCTGGTTGGAGTGCCATGGATGTGTGAGGTTACTGTCAGTCTGGTTGGCATGCCATGGATGTGTGAGGTTACTGTCAGTCAGGTTGGCATGCCATGGATGTGCGAGGTTACTGTCAGTCTGGTTGGAGTGCCATGGATGTGTGAGGTTACTGTCAGTCTGGTTGGCATGCCATGGATGTGTGAGGTTACTGTCAGTCAGGTTGGCATGCCATGGATGTGCGAGGTTACTGTCAGTCAGGTTGGAGTGCCATGGATGTGCGAGGTTACTGTCAGTCAGGTTGGAGTGCCATGGATGTGTGAGATTACTGTCAGTCTGGTTGAAGTGCCATGGATGTGTGAGGTTACTGTCAGTGTGGTTGGCATGCCATGGATGTGTGAGGTTACTGTCAGTCAGGTTGGCATGCCATGGATGTGTGAGGTTACTGTCAGTCAGGTTGGAGTGCCATGGATGTGTGAGATGACTGTCAGTCTGGTTGGAGTGCCATGGATGTGTGAGGTTACTGTCAGTCTGGTTGGAGTGCCATGGATGTGTGAGATTACTGTCAGTCTGGTTGGCATGCCATGGATGTGTGAGGTTACTGTCAGTCTGGTTGGAGTGCCATGGATGTGTGAGATTACTGTCAGTCTGGTTGGCATGCCATGGATGTGTGAGATTACTGTCAGTCTGGTTGGAGTGCCATGGATGTGTGAGGTTACTGTCAGTCTGGTTGGAGTGCCATGGATGTGTGAGGTTACTGTCAGTGACACCCACCTGTACGTTGCCCTTGGTGCCGAGTGTGCCCGACTCCATGAGAGGCTTGTTGTAGTACACACACCGCCGGTCCATGTACATGCCTGGAGACACAACCACATGGCACAATCAGTACACAGCTACACGCGTGGCACAAACAAACACACGGAACAATCAGTACACGGCTACAGGTGTGGCACAAATAAACACACAGTACAATTAGTACACAGCTACACGCGTGGCACAAACAAACACACGGCACAATCAGTACACGGCTACAGGTGTGGCACAAACAAACACACGGCACAATCAGTACACAGCTACACGCGTGGCACAAACAAACACACGGCACAATCAGTACACGGCTACAGGTGTGGCACAAATAAACACAGCACAATTAGTACACGGTTACTGGCGTAGCACAAATAAACACACGTCACAATCAGCACACGGTTACAGGCGTGGCACAAACAAACACACGGCACAATCAGTACACGGCTACAGGCGTAGCACAAATAAACACACAGCACAATCAGTACACGGCTACAGGCGTGGCACAAACAAACACACGGCACAATCAGCACACGGTTACAGGCGTGGCACAAACAAACACACGGCACAATCAGTACACGACTACAGGCGTAGCACAAATAAACACACGGCACAATCAGTACACGGCTACAGGCGTAGCACAAATAAACACATGGCACAATCAGTACACGGCTACAGGCATGGCACAAACAAACACACGGCACAATTAGTACACGACTACAGACGTAGCACAAATAAACACACGGCACAATCAGTACACGGCTACAGGCGTAGCACAAATAAACACATGGCACAATCAGTACAAGGCTACAGGCGTGGCACAAACAAACACACGGCACAATCAGTATACGGCTACAGGCATAGCACAAATAAACACACAGCACAATCAGTACATGGCTACAGGCGTAGCACAAACAAACACACGGCACAATTAGTACACGACTACAGACGTAGCACAAATAAACACACGGCACAATCAGTACACGGCTACAGGCATAGCACAAATAAACACACGGCACAATCAGTACACGGCTACAGGTATAGCACAAATAAACACACGGCACAATCAGTACACGGCTACAGGCATGGCACAAATAAACACATGGCACAATCAGTACACGGCTACAGGCATGGCACAAATAAACACATGGCACAATCAGTACACGGCTACAGGCATAGCACAAATAAACACACGGCACAATCAGTACACGGCTACAGGTATAGCACATATAAACACACGGCACAATCAGTACACGGCTACAGGTATAGCACAAATAAACACACAGCACAATCAGTACACGGCTACAGGCATAGCACAAATAAAAACATGGCACAATCAGTACACGGCTACAGGCGTGGCACAAATAAACACACAGCACAATCAGTACACGGCTACAGGCGTGGCACAAACAAACACACGGCACAATCAGTACACGGCTACAGGCATAGCACAAATAAACACATGGCACAATCAGTACACGGCTACAGGCGTAGCACAAATAAACACACGGCACAATCAGTACACGGCTACAGGCATAGCACAAATAAACACATGGCACAATCAGTACACGGCTACAGGCGTGGCACAAATAAACACACAGCACAATCAGTACACGGCTACAGGCGTGGCACAAACAAACACACGGCACAATCAGTACACGGCTACAGGCATAGCACAAATAAACACATGGCACAATCAGTACACGGCTACAGGCGTGGCACAAACAAACACACGGCACAATTAGTACACGACTACAGACGTAGCACAAATAAACACACGGCACAATCAGTACACGGCTACAGGCGTAGCACAAATAAACACATGGCACAATCAGTACACGGCTACAGGAGTGGCACAAACAAACACACGGCACAATCAGTACACGGCTACAGGCGTAGCACAAATAAACACACAGCACAATCAGTACACGGCTACAGGCGTGGCACAAACAAACACACGGCACAATCAGTACAAGGCTACAGGCGTGGCACAAACAAACACACGGCACAATCAGTACACGGCTACAGGCGTAGCACAAATAAACACACAGCACAATCAGTACACGGCTACAGGCGTGGCACAAACAAACACACGGCACAATCAGTACAAGGCTACAGGCGTGGCACAAACAAACACACGGCACAATCAGTACACGGCTACAGGCGTAGCACAAATAAACACACAGCACAATCAGTACACGGCTACAGGCGTGGCACAAACAAACACACGGCACAATCAGTACAAGGCTACAGGCGTGGCACAAACAAACACACGGCACAATCAGTACACGGCTACAGGCGTAGCACAAATAAACACACAGCACAATCAGTACACGGCTACAGGCGTGGCACAAACAAACACACGGCACAATCAGTACAAGGCTACAGGCGTGGCACAAACAAACACACGGCACAATCAGTACACGGCTACAGGCATAGCACAAATAAAAACATGGCACAATCAGTACACGGCTACAGGCGTGGCACAAATAAACACACAGCACAATTAGTACACGGCTACTGGCGTAGCACAAATAAAAACATGGCACAATCAGTACACGGCTACAGGCATAGCACAAATAAAAACATGGCACAATCAGTACACAGCTACAGGCGTGGCACAAATAAACACACAGCACAATCAGTACACGGCTACAGGCGTGGCACAAACAAACACACGGCACAATCAGTACACGGCTACAGGCATAGCATAAATAAACACATGGCACAATCAGTACACGGCTACAGGCGTAGCACAAATAAACACACGGCACAATCAGTACACGGCTACAGGCATAGCACAAATAAACACACGGCACAATCAGTACACGGCTACAGGCGTGGCACAAACAAACACACGGCACAATCAGTACACGGCTACAGGCGTGGCACAAATAAACACACGGCACAATCAGTACACGGCTACAGGCATAGCACAAATAAACACACGGCACAATCAGTACACGGCTACAGGCGTAGCACAAATAAACACACGGCACAATTCACGGCTAAACACGGCATAGCACAAATAAAGTACACGGCTACAGGAAACAAACAAACACACGGCACAATCAGTACACGGCTACAGCGTAGCACAAATAAACACACAGCACAATCAGTACACGGCTACAGGCACAAATGGTACACAAACAAACACACGGTACACGGCTACTGGCACAAATAAACACACAGCACAATAGCGGCTACAGGCGTGGCACAAACAAACACACGGCACAATCAGTACAAGGCTACAGGCGTGGCACAAACAAACACACGGCACAATCAGTACACGGCCACAGGCGTAGCACAAATAAACACACAGCACAATCAGTACACGGCTACAGGCGTGGCACAAACAAACACACGGCACAATCAGTACAAGGCTACAGGCGTGGCACAAACAAACACACGGCACAATCAGTACATGGCTACAGGCATAGCACAAATAAAAACATGGCACAATCAGTACACGGCTACAGGCGTGGCACAAACAAACACACGGCACAATCAGTACACGGCTACAGGCATAGCACAAATAAAAACATGGCACAATCAGTACACGGCTACAGGCATAGCACAAATAAAAACATGGCACAATCAGTACACGGCTACAGGCGTGGCACAAATAAACACACAGCACAATTAGTACACGGCTACTGGCGTAGCACAAATAAACACACGGCACAATCAGTACACGGCTACATGCTTGGCACAAATAAACACACGGCACAATCAGTACATGGCTACAGGTGTGGCACAAACAATCACACGGCACAATCAGTACACGGCTACAGGCATAGCACAAATAAAAACATGGCACAATCAGTACACGGCTACAGGCATAGCACAAATAAAAACATGGCACAATCAGTACACGGCTACAGGCGTGGCACAAATAAACACACAGCACAATTAGTACACGGCTACTGGCGTAGCACAAATAAACACACGGCACAATCAGTACACGGCTACATGCTTGGCACAAATAAACACACGGCACAATCAGTACATGGCTACAGGTGTGGCACAAACAAACACACGGCACAATCAGTACACAGCTACAGGCGTAACACAAACAATCACACGGCACAATCAGTACACAGCTACAGGCGTGGTACAAATAAACACACGGCACAATCAGTACACAGCTACAGGCGTGGTACAAATAAACACACGGCACAATCAGTACACAGCTACAGGCGTAGCACAAATAAACACACGGCACAATCAGTACACAGCTACAGGCCTGTGTACCAGCTCAGTGGTTCAATCAGTGAGTTAGGATCTGTCTTTAACCTAATCACAACATACATATGTGTACGTCAACGAACCAGATTCACAATGAGCTAAATTAATTGTGAGGTGGCTGAAACACATTTGAAAAAGTTTGTTCCCACACGCCCATTCACAGTTCTGTCTGCTCTCTGCATGTGTCGAAAATAACCCCATCACCCAATAAAATAACATAACAAGTGAATAAAAATACGTACGAGCATCGACATTGTCGAGGGCATTTGCGACGCCGAAGAGATTCTCAAAGAACTCGTCTGTGTAGATGTTCTCTGTCTCCGGCCCCACACGGTTCTCGTGGGCCACTATGTTACAGCTGGGGTTCATGACCTTTACCGCCGCCGCCGCTGTGCTCGATTTGGTTTTCTAGCAAACACACAACAGTAGAACTGTAGAAATTTACAAGCCTCACTGTCAGTTTTGTTAATAAAATTCCTACCACCACCAGATGATTTATTCCAGAAACGCTTACCTGTTCTTGATAACAAATTTAAAATGTTACCTACCAATTTATTAATTTTAAAATGCATGCATGATGTTCTAATACAAAAACTTACAATGGTTTAAAATGGGGCCCCCGAAAACTTGCAAGAAGTCCTCGGCAAATGTGCAACGTTATCTTAGGAAGGCACATAATGTGTAAAATTATAGGTTTGGGAGGTGGACATTTGGCGGGTCTTGGATTGAGAATGCCTGCTGTATAATTAGATGAGCTATTGCAAATAAAGCCACCAACCTGCAATGTAAGGAAACAACATCCTATATGGTTATTTAACTTTAATTACTTAATTAATAGTATGTAATCTAAACAAGTAACTCTCAACTACATGCATGTACATGAGGATATCCACAAAGAGATAAGCCAATGGTCAACAGTGGCAGTCTTACCTGAACGTCCCATGGTCGGAAGAGGAACTGCCTGTTGAGGTTGGACTTCTCGATGGTGTCCATGTCGGTGACAAAGACGCGACCCTCAGGGCTACAGCCTAGCCCCATCATCGCCCAGTTCTTCATCAGCTCACAGCCAATGGCCCCTGCACCAACCTACCGGACAGCAGTCACATGACACATACTTCAAATAACACTCCAGTCACATGACACACCAATCAGATGACACATACTTCAAGTAACACTCCAGTCACATGACACACCAGTCACATGACACATACTTCAAATAACACTCCAATCACATGACACACCAAGTCACATAACTTCACAGAACACTCCAGTCACATCACACACCAGTCACATACTTCACATAACACTCCAGTCACATACTTCACATAACACTCCAGTCACATGACACATACTTCACATAACACGTCAGTTGTGTCAGAGTCTAACAAGAACTAAACCCAGGAAGAATGTCATGAGATGAGAGGCACAGATGCAGAATCTGATGTCACAATCAAAATTACTACGTGACTTCAGCCAAGCTTCTACTTTAGCAACTGTGTTAACAGTTTCACTGCTAGGGCAGCATTCATCTGACAGATCAACAGTATACTCGTACTGCTGTTACATAAAACAACTTTGCTCTTTCTATGGCATGAAGACAAAAATTGGGCCACAATTTCAATGAAAAATATGACAGAACATCGAACACTTTCAGATTTGGGTTAGTCATTTAAGTACCTGGGGCCAGTTCTTAAATTTAAGATGATTGTCTTAGTAAATGATGTTTTTTAAATATAAGCAAACATAGGAGTTTATGCAAACACGTGAAGCTAAGTACTTGCATAACTTTAAGAATGCTTCATGAGACCGGCCCCTGGATGTTAGGAAAAGTGACATAATAGATCCATTCTGCAATTTAGGCACTGAGAAAAAATTAACCTGAATCCATTGGAGTTCAATGGTCTATATGTGACCCCGGCTGACCAAATGAGTGATAAGCCAGAAAAATTATAACATTGTTTTCTTACATCCTTGTAAAGGTTTGGTAGGGTGTTTTACACGGTTTCAAAAATTATATGACTGCTACAAAAATTGGCGAAGTTATGGAGCATTGAACATGGTAGGGGTCAAAAAGTGAAAATGAAGAAAACGGCTGTTGAAATTATATATGCAAATGGATTAAATGGAAATATTACATGCACAACATTCAAATGTGGCACATAGTATGTAATATGTATGTTATGTTGCAATGATACACTGGAAGTACAAATGTGCTGCTACAAAGACTTATCAAGTTATGCCAGATTATGTCTTTGTGTAAAACTAAGAGGACAGATTATTTGAAAGCAAAAGGTAGACTCACTGTTTGACACAGTTTAAAACCTACAGGCAACTGTCCAGTTTAACAGGGGTCTAGTGGCTTAATGCTGTCTGATGACACAAGCTTCTGCCAGTGACCAATTACAGATTAGTCACAGTTTCCATCAAACAATAGCAGGCAGAGAATCTTAGCTCCACAGCTGGGTGTAATACACAAGTTATAAATATAGCTACTCTGAGGTAGACAATTAATTTTAGTTAGCAAATTTAGCATTTTAGGGACCTTTGGTGCCCTTAGAATGAATCAATCAAATACAGATTTATTGTGTATAGTCATTTGCAAAAGTTTAAGACCAGGCACGATTTTTTGAAGAAATTTGACAAAACTATGATTTTTTGGCCTTCACATAACATTATATCAGTTTATTTCCCCAAATAAACGTAGTACAACATAATATGAAACTTTATGTCATCCAAAAGTGTCAGTGTCTCTACTTTTCAGTATTTAGTGTGGCCTCCTTTGTTGCCAATGACCGCCTGGATGCGATATGGCTTGCTAGAAACCAGAGATTCGCGGTACTCCTGGGTGATTTCGGTGACCCAAACGTCCTTGATAGCTTGTTTCAAGTTTTGAGCGCTTGATGGTTGTTTGTCTGACACCTTATCCTTCATTATAGTCCACAGGTTCTCAATGGGATTTAGATCTGGGCTGTTCCCAGGCCATTCCAGCACAGAGATTTTGTTCTTCTTGAGGAAATAAGTGGCTACCTTGGATCGGTGACAAGGAGCGCCATCTTGCATGGAAATCGTACATTTGTGGATGTCCATATGCAGTTTCAGCTTCTCCTTCAGCAACTCCACGTACCTAGGTCCATTCATAGTGGTGTTAGGTGGAATAAAATACAGACCAGAAGGGCCAAGACATGACATGGAACCCCAAATCATCTGACTTGGCGGGTGTTTCATTGTGGCTGCTGTATATTTCTCAAATCGCTTACCTACTGGCCGCCTAACGTGCCTCTTGCGAGGTATAAACTGTTGCATGGTCGATTCATCTGAGAACAACATTTTCTTCCACTGCGCGAGAGTCCAGTGGCGATGTCGTCTGGCAAAGTCCAGTCTCTTTTTTTTCATCACAGGTGTCAGGCGTGGCTTCCGGGCCGGCTTGCGGGACTCGAGCCCAAATTCCTTGCTGAGACGTCTCGAAACAGTACTGAGACTTATTTCCGTACCTTTTAAGTGTAAAGCAGCCCGAACTTTCTTGCATGAACTCATTGGCGAGCACATCACGATGCGGCTCATATCCTTCTCCATGTAGAGTCACTATTTGTGCCCTTAGAACCTCTGTCAAAGACAATTTTTTGCCCATTTCAGGGTTGAAGACAAATCTGAAAAACACCTAATCGATACTGACAGCAGCAAACAAATGACCTGGAAGTACTGACTAGGCATATTGCTTCAAGGCCCAAATAGGATGATGCAATCCAGACATTATCTGATGCAATCTGATGCCATACCATAAAATGCTTAAAAATCGTGCCTGGTCTTAAACTTTTGCAAATGACTGTAGTGGCACTACCACATGAAATGTCTATGAAAAATTTAAGAAAAAGTTACCGAAAAGTTTAAAATAAAATAAAAAATGAGTCAGCTGGACGGTGATAGACCGTTTGAAATTTAAGACTTTGTAAAACTTTTGTCTCAACTTCACCGAAGGCGGTGTCCTGCTGTCAGAACTTCGAAGGTGTTACTCACCTAACTTACAAATATATAGGGAGCTAATGGAGAGGGCCATCATAATCCATAGCACTACAAAATGAAGTATCTGAAAGTCACACTTCATATACTGAGTGACACATCTCGTACTGTCTCTCTGCACTGTCGCAATGTCCAATAGTTTCCTATCACAACCCTCGTGTACAATATACCAAAGCTATATATCCAACACCACAAGATATGTATTATTATTGGATAGGTAATTGAATAATCTTTCAGATGAATGCAACTTGTAGCAGCAGAAAAATAAGCATACAAAAGTTACACCGCAAACAATGACATGCATTCTCAAAATGTAATTCATTCAAAAATTAGTGCTATATAATAGTAGTTTGTCAAAATGTAAACAAACTGCAGCTTACTGTCTACCAAGCATTAGCAGAGCAGTTTTATAATAATAATAATCCACAAGTTAAGTGGCAGTGATCTTCCTTTTATCATTCATGTGATGTTTATTGTGAGCAGGGCAGACAAATGGTTATCATACGTAGACAGGTACAGAAAGAAACTGAAATTTTCAATAAAAAGAACACGTTTGCCTATCAATGGCATGTATTTCCTATTGTTGCTGTTTCTGCCGGGCAGAAACAATTTCTGCCCAGCATAAATCAAACAACCCTGTAGGTAATTATTAATCAAATGTTTTTTGGTGAATCATATAGTAACAGATCATTAAGGGTTATGATGGAAGTAAAATGTTTACATGTTTACTGTTCACTGAAAAAAACAGCTCCACAGAACTAATTATAGTTATTGTTAAGATGTTTAACCTAGTTCCATTATCTGACATTGTGTCAACAGATTGATGTATTGGGATCATTAAGCCTATATAATTATTATATAAACATAGCAGCAGACACTGGGACAGTGTGACTGCTGCCTGGCTAAATGGATGCAATGGTGCTTTGAAGTTAGTTCTTCTGCCAACTATCCTTTTCACACAAGCCTATAGGTTTAGTAGCTGCCAGCACACTACTGAGCCTAAACTACCATGCAGGTGTGAAAAACGTGCTGATGTATTTGAACTTGATCCACTAATTAACTGTCCACCAAGCAGTAGCAGAGCAGTTTTATAATAATAATCCACAAGTTAAGTGGCAGTGATCTTCCTTTTATCATTCATGTGATGTTTATTGTGAGCAGGGAGGACAAATGGTTATCATACGTAGACAGGTACAGAAAGAAACTAAAATTTTCTATAAAAAGAACCAAATATCTAAACAAAGCGAATGTAATAGGTGAAGAACAGGCAGTGTTCAGATAGGGGTATTGGTTGAATTGTATTTGTCTTGACACAAATGGCTTTATTGTGCCTTAACTATGTCAACTCTTCTAATGGTTGACATTTGGTTGTTTCAGGTGTCATATTGTGAATCTGTAATTATTAGTCTATATTGATACAATTGATTTACAGAGTACCATGTCTACACAAGGCATGGCAAGCGTAAACAGAACAGTAGAATGCATTTGATATAAATAAAGTGTAGGATATTTCACTCTATAGTTGTCCAGAATATTAATTTTCTATGTTTGTCACCTTCAGGTGACAGAATATTAATTTTCTGTTTGTCACCTACAGGTTTCTACAGACAATACATCTTTAACCAATAGACACCACAGTCGCACCATTTTATAATAATTAAATGAACATCAAAATAAACACAACTTGCAATTATAGAAAATCAATAGTTTTCAAAATACAGTTTAAAAGTGTTAGGCAACTGTTCAGTTCTAACAGGGGTCAAGTGTGTCTACTCTGCCTGGGTGCTGTGACCAATTAAAGATTAGTCAAGGTCTCGATGGACTGGGCTGTAGAGATTAGTCACAGCTGTTGACTTTGTGGAACAATACACAACATCTAATGTTGGGGGTGGTTTCAAGGGCCCTTCTCAAAACCACATCACTAGATAATGTAAACCTTTTGCACTTTGGGGGCCCCTTAGATTGATTCAATCAAATACAGATTTCTTGTATATAGTGGCAGCAACCTAAGATACATCTATGCAAAATTATAAAAAAAGTTGCTGAACAGTTTTTGAAAAAATAGGCCAAATGTTACATTTTTACCAGTTTTGGGGTCCTTGGAGGCCCTAGGGAGCCCTTAAAATGATTCAATCAAATACAGATTTCTCGTGCATAGTGGCAGTGCCCCAAGATATGTCTATGCAAAATTAGAGAAAAAGTTGCTGAACGGTTTCTGAGATACGGCAGCTAACGGCGGACGCAGAGTGATGGCAATAGTCCCTTGGACCTTCGGCCAAAGGACTAAAAAGCCTTCGCACATATCTAACAATGTACTTTTGATGCTCACATGATGTCACAATTTTAGTTGTCAAATAAAAGTTGTTTTTAAAAGTGACCAATATACAATGCTAACTAATTCATGATAACAAATAGTTCACTCACTCTAGAAATCATGCACCTTTCAGTGTGCCTCTATGAGGATCAGAAAATGCATATACAGAGTTACAGGTAATAGAAGACCATAGCTTTGTTTCAGACTTAACACACATGCATCATGGTGACATAGCAACATACGCACCAGGAAGTATTTGACCGATTCAAGGTTCTTCTGGAAGTTTTGTCCAAACACTGCTATTTGGCTGTCATATCGACACTTCCTCTGTAAGAGATGGTTCACCAATCAGACAGCAGCTATTGGCTCGGCAACAAATTACACGACAACTGCACAAACTTTTCAAGCCGTAATGCTAGAGTATATTGCTACTTAGGCTACCAAAGATAAGTGCACCGATGTAAAAGGATCTGCAAAATATTTAATTTATAAAATAATCACCACTATATGACGCACAATACTGATAACAGGAAGAGTAGACAGCAAGACTATGTCAAGCCTGACATGTTTAGAATAAAGAGAACGTAAGAACATTAACATTTTATTTGAGAGTGTTACTCGATGTAACAATACATATATACATGAAAAGAGAGTTATGAGAGACTGATATGTAAAATCAATAATAAATTAAATGCCTACAGGGTGTGCAGCAGACATAAGTACTCACAGGTTGACAAACTTTCTCGTTGAGGACTTTGTCTGGATCTTCAGGCAGACACTCGATGGCATCAAAGTAGAGCCACTGGGAGACAGGTGTGAACTTCCCACTGCACGCCTATACACACATGTTAGTACAATAATTGATTTACTTTGCGTTCACAAAAGTACAGGTATCCCTTTGCTAAAGATGTTGTATATATTTTCATTTATAAAATATTTATTAAAAACTTAAATATGGGTCTTAGCAATCTAAATGTACACAGTACGATTGTATTTATCATCAAATCTCACAACATAGACATTCACAGGATCATGTAACAGGCATTTGATTATTCATTAACACCCACGAAAAAACGTTCGCTCCGCATACATCAACATCATCAAACATCAAATTTACACCAAAATAGACAATATGCGAATCTGTGATTACAAAGCAAAACTTTAGTTTTAGATGCCAGAAAAAAGATGTACATGTGACTTTATCACCACACTAGGTTTTGTTTCATCTTGCATGACCTTCAATCTAGAAATCACACCTTCATGACTTCTTGAGCAGTGATGCCCCCAATGACGGCCTGCATGGGACAGACGTCACCAGTCGCATTGTATGCAAACGTTTGCATCAGTTTGTCGTCCAGATTGTCCACCTTCGCTGGGTTCTGAGCGTTCACTTCCTGGGCTATCGCCACAAACTTGTCTGCGTCAGCCTGCAAGCGATGCGTCACAAGGTCAATGACCAACACTGATTGACCCAGTGCTCGCTGTTAAAGCTTGTTCACTTACCCAAGGCGGGATCAGTAGTCACCCCTCAAACTCATTCTGTTTGTGAATTTTGAGCATGCATGCGAACCCACATTATTGTGTACTTGTTTGATATACTACCAATAAAGAGTGGAAAGTGCAAATGTCCAAAGAGAGAATAGAATGTAGCTTCTAGAAAACGACAAATCTTCCCCATAATAAAGAAAGAAGATTTTGATTCAGTTTACAAGTTAGGTCATTGCTGCTGCTGCTGCAAACATGCATTTTTTGTGTCATATTAATGAAAATTAAGACTAAAGACAATTTATTGACTGATCATAAACTATCATTATCATCATGACACACGACACCGCTCTCCTCCAGTAGCCTGGAGACAACCTGTACCTTGTTGTGAGGTCGAGGCAGGGAGTTATTCCGCAACTGGTACTGGTGCAGGGCTTGAAAAGCGATGTGGCACTGACCAGGATTTTCAAACTTGGCAAAGTCTGTGACCATCATCTCAGGCGCCGCCAGCGACTCCTTCAGCGATTTCTACAAACACAGTGACTTCTACATAAAATACATGGACTTCCAGAGATGATAGGTTGATTTCTACAGACAACAGGTTGGTTTCAATAATCAAGTTGATTTATACAGACAATAGGTTGGTTTCAATAGTCAACAGGCTAATTTCTACAGACAACAGGCTGATTTATACAGACAGTATGTTGATTTTTATAGACATTTCTACAGAAGATAGATTGGTTGGTTTCTATAGACCACAGGCTGATTTATGCAGACAATAGTTTGGTTTCAATGGTGAACAACAGGTTGGTTTCTACAGACAATAGATTGGTTTAGAAAACAGGCTGATTTTAACAGATAATATATACATTTATAGAAAGAGTTGTTGACTTCCGAGTTCCAAGCAGATAATTTCAATACAAAAAATAGTGGCCTGCGCATGTTCTTTGTAACGGTGATATTTCTGTAAATGTACTAGCTTTAACCCATTTTATCCTGAAGCTAGTGCAGACAAGTTGCAGCCAGTTCTTGACAATATCCAAGAAATCACTTAGTGAACACCAGAAAATGATGTTTAAAATGGACATAACTTTATTATTTCTCAATTAATTTTGAAATGTGATATACCATTAGAAAGTAAATAAAATAAACTATGAAGTTATATTGACAAATTAGTTGTTTGATAACCTTTATTATATGTGGCATATGGCAAAACATTTCCCAACAAATTCAAATTTGTGTTGCGTTTCGTCACTACTTTTCCCCAGACACTTTCACCATGAAGGAGGAAACATCTCAATGAGCAAGTTGATTTTATTTTATACACCATATCTCGTGAAAACAATGGTATAAAACTTATTCACGCATCTTGAATAATTATCTCATTATGTAGAAATCAGTACTAACACCCCTACGCGAAAGAACAGAATAGCAGCGTATGGCATTACTGAGGAGATTTATGCAAATTTTTGAAATATCTTCTGCAATGATATATATTTTTTTCGTTTCTTAAAATAAATAAATCAACAAACTAAAGTAATGAATTTGGTCAACCTTTCGATGTAAATTTTGAAGCAGTTACTGTCATTGAAAGTAACTTTAAATTTGTCGCCGCCAAAAATGCACTGTTGCACGAAAATAGGTGCTGTTGTCGGTTCACTAAAATTCTAAGCTTTCAAAGTACATTTTAACAGACAAATATCGTATCAATTAGCATGTCCATGCATATTATATCGTCGATCCACCTGTCTGCTTCCTTGTTATCACAGGTATGAAGTAAATTAGTAGAGTTATCCTTTATACAATGTCAAAATTTGACGATATTGCGACTTGTCCATCATCTTTGGTTTCGATTTACAAGGGGATAGCTGACTTTTATGTCAAATAACCAATATATGGCGCTGATGTGGTGATTCCTACATGTTTCCCAATGATGACAAGATACTGACGTCATTCAATGTTAATCAACCACTAGGACCCATAACACTATGGCGCGGGGTTTCTGCACCTAGTGCAGACTACAACTAGAACCGTATCCCAGATACAAAGGGTAACTATGACTAGAATCGTATCCCGGATAAAATGGGTTAAGATTAGTTTCTTTTGGAAGATCAAACTGCACTAGAAATTGTAGACTATCTTAAGGGGAGACATGGCAGCTTAAATAGGGTATTTTTTATTTTGATGATTATGGCAAACTTATCTATTCAGCAAGAAAGAGTAGGTCATGGGAAGTAAAAAATATACTGAATTTTTTTCATTCAGACCCACTGTTGCCATGGTAACGAACAAAATGGCCGCCATGATGAGAAAATATAGCAAACTTTGTCCACAGCCATTACTATAGAAGATACAATTATAATTCTTTCACTATCAGACTTAGACTGCCTGGTATTACACAACTACAACTTGATATTTAAAATATGAGTAAATTATATATTTTGTTGAATTTTTTTAAATTTTGACAACAATTTCGACGTTTTTTCGTTATAAATACCTATATAACAAAATAATTATGCAACTTATTACAAATATAAGGTTGTAGTTGTGTGCAGAAAGTAATGCTGAATACAACGATGTAAACATGATTGGCATAACTTTAATACTGCCAGAGTTGTACGGAGCACAAATAAAAAAAAATGCATTTTTTGTAAATGGCCGCCAAAGATCGAACAACAATTAGGCAATGATTTTTGGAATTGTTTTATCATTATTAATATTATGAAATAAAAACTGAAGTGTCATGTATCTGATAACAACAATGAGGATTGATAGTGATTGATTAATATGAAGAACAGGACTGTAGCATTCATGTGCTGGTCCTTCCTCCTCCTCCTTGGGGACACTCCACCGTCTGAAGAAGGCCACTTATGCCAGCCAAGTCAATCATGCACCAGTGAAGAGATGAAGCTGAAATGAAATATATCATGTATTAATTTAAAAAATGCCTACTGGAAATGTACTGTGCATGCATGCATGTGTTCTTGTATATGTATACAAATAAATATATATATTTATGAGTGCGTGTGCACACATGTGTGCGTAATGTGCAATAACATAATTAGCATATGAGTATGAGGTGAAGTTTATTAATAAGTAATAATAATAATGTATTTATTTCAGACAATCATGATGTCCATATATACAAATACATCAATAAAAGTATGTAAATAATATAAAAATACATAGATAAGAACAATGTTTAAAAATTATATAAATCCCGGACCCACTGGTGCCGCAGTTTCGAAGTACAATACACGTCGCTAGTTTTAATGCTATAAATAATGGGATTCAAAGACATGTCAATCCTATTCATTAAGCTAAAAATAGCCTTTCTGATTACACATTTACCCGAGCTGACATTAGCTGTAGCAAACATGTGGCTAGCGCTACATCTCATGGGCAAATTGTTCAATATCCTGAAAGAGTTGTTATATGCAACAATGAATTGATGAAAATTAACTTTTCTAAAGTTCACCCATAACGCACACATATAGATATTACCAAAATACGCTGTAAATAGCTTATTTTTTACAGCAGTTGAACAAAAGTGAAACTTGTTACTCTTGGCATACAAAAGTCTCACTTTGGCTTGCATGTCAGACTCATCAGACAAGTTATTAGAAATGACATGTCCAAGATATTTACAAGAGGTGGCAAAGTTTAACTTCTTTCCTCCTAATGTCATTTCTTTAGACAGATTTGATAATAAGTAAGTGTTTTTATTAATAAAGTAAAGATATCAAAATATTTATAGACCATAACTGTAAGGCTGAAATATAAAGCTAAGTAGTAACTGACATAAAAACTTAGTCATGACATGACATATATATAGTTGAATTGTCTAACTTGCTTACACGGAAATATGACATCTAAAAAAATAATTATGTAAGACTTACCATATTTGACTGTCGCATCCATGCCTTTCTGGCTTTAGGACTGCATAACTTTCATTTTAATCTCACTGCGCGATGCAGTATTGGCAAAGATCTCTGCCACTGTTCAACCGCCGGCTTCCCCGCCGTCTCCGGGCATCGCAGCCGGCGTCGGCGCTAAGGCTAAGCCGGCGTCTGCAGTGGCTACGCGTGGCTGCGTTTCCGTCGAAATACGCTGTTTTGCCACCAATAAATCCCGCTGCGTGCGTGCATCCTACAGTTGCCGAGCCTTCCATTTCTTTTGCTGCCGAAACGCATGCTTTGCAGCAAATTTATAACGTTTGGCTTCAACAAGATTCATGCTGATTTCGTCAAAACTGTCGTTGGACGCCATCATTGTTTACACCCGGAAATAGCAACATGGTGAATTGTGGGAGAAATGCCACGCGTCTCACGCCATATATGGAATTATCCGGGTCACCGCAGGTCACGAGCAAGGCGGAACATCCCGATGCTGACGTGTCACAATGACGAACGCCAAATAAGGAGATAGTCGGTTGAATTGTGCTCCCATATATTAGGATTTCCCGGAAATACGGGCCAAAGGGCGGGATTGCCGTCTAGACAAGCAGTTAGAGGATGGATTGGCGGTTCTATTCGTACTAAACAAGATGGTGTACGCTGAAATTACGGCAGCATTACTAAGGTCTAAACATCGCGTATTATCGAACACATTCCGCGTCTTGAGAACTAAAACAGGATTTATTAATTGATAGGGGCTCACTTTATTAACAAGAAAAGTGATTTAGATGTATGAAATTGTTATAAAAGTGAACTTTATTGATAGAACACATACAAAGCTATCGGAATATGGCAAAAACATATTTTTGGTATATTTTTCAAAATACGTCATTTCAGCTGCCGTGTCTGGCCTTAATGAAAGAAGGCATGTATCCTTGACTCACAAACGTTGCAATTAAAATGTTTGGGGGAGAAATATGAAGTACTTACGAAGTTGACTGTCTTTGGCATCTTAACCTGTGTGACAATGCCTCCACGTGCGTACTCAGAATATTTGCTTGTGTCGCCGATGCTGAATGTGTATGGGCCTGCATGAGAGACAGATGCATTAATTAACTTTAATTAAAGGTTTCCTTTCCTTATTGCTCATTACGAATTTATTTTAGTTCCAAAATCTGATACTAGTGTCCCAGTGGTACAGTAGTCCCTCTCTTCAGCGGACACATCTGTATCCAAGCATAAGTGTCCCGACATGGCAGGTGTCCACTCATTGGAGGGACAGGCATCTTAGTGCCGGAGTTCAGACCAGTACAACCAACACATGGTAAAGATGTGGCAATATGTCAACACATTAACTGATAGGAATTAAGCACTATATATATATATGTTTATTATCACTGTATGTATTAAAAAATAAACATGTGGTCATGAAGTCCACCCGGCACCATCCGCCCGACTCCCTCTGTCGATCTGAGATTTTCCTCAACTGCGCACTGGTCACTCACTGCCACTAGCCTACGCAACAGTATCGGCATAGCATTGCAGTAGAATTTGTTGCGAGTATGGCAGCATTCAACCAAAAACAAACCATCTCCATTACAACATTTTATAAATTGGTATTCTCGAACGATTTAGATATTCTTTAGCTAAAATACTTCACAAGTAATTCGCAAGTTGATGATTTCGGCTGCCCCCTACCGGCTAAAACAATAACCTGGAAATGATCAACCGAATATTTAAATCAGTTGCTACATGCAGCGTGAACGTTAATTAAATATTAAAAACGGTAATGGGTACAATCGTTAATTGTCTCATTTCATTTTTCATCCAATTTCGAAAGATTAATTAATGCACAAATTGTGCGTCACTTGATAATGCGTTCCACCATTTCATTTCCGTGTCCACGAGGTGTCCCCTCAGAGGGACATTAACATGGCAAAATGGTCCGTACATTGACAAACTGTCCCGAGACATAGTGGGTGTCCGCTGAAGAGAGGGACTACCGTATCATCATACATGAACACAAATTAGTTTTGAAAGCAAATTACCCCGGTAGATAATAAAATGGCTTTAGATACTGGTATAAGAGACATCTTCCCCCTTGATCCCATGCGGGATAAAGGGTACACCTCTTAATTTGTTTCATGTTCTCGACAAGTCTTCTCCTATCTCGATCATCAACCATTCTTCACCCAGTCGTCTCTCGACGTTATCCCTCCATCTTAATTTCTGTATTCCTCTTCTGTTTCAATTCTCTAACAGATACGATGCCGATTACCACGAGAACTTGTACGCACCTAGCACCTTGATTTTGATTGGTTCGCATCCGTCCAGCTGTGTCATGCCCTGCACCTCGGAGAAGGTGACGTAGTCACCTGTCTCGTAGCCATGTCGCGTTTCGTCCACACACGTCACCACCGAGTTCGTATCCTATGGCAACAAGTGACATGTTGCTATAGCAATATTGTTTCAGTAATGACTGTTCAACTGATGAATTCAGAGTATGACATCACGATTATAATTGAGTCTGAATCCGTCAAGCTTTGCCATAGTAACCATGTTTACATATGTAATCTAAATATTCAATTTTTCCGTATGCAGAATTATCGTGGGCATGAATCAGAGGCATATATACAAAACTATCCAATCCAACCAATTTATTTACTAAATGATCCATTAAGATTAATTAATAACTATGCTCGGCGTTTGTCAGTTTATCTTGTTCACTTAACATTACAAATACTTTCAAAAAGTGCACCTGAGCAAAACGTTGTCTTTCCCGATTAAAAAAAAAAACATAACATAAACAGTTTAGCAATGTGGTGGCCTACCTTTGTAATCGATGCAACCATGTTGGACAGAGATGATTCGCCGTTAGTGTCAGAAATAACAAAGTTATTTCCAAAGTCACAGAAAACTTGCCTGTAAAATAACAAAATGCCACACTTGACCCGAGTAACATCTGACACAACAATAACACATATATATATATATATACATTTGACCCAAGTAACATTCAAAATATTTAGGCAATAAGAGGTCAGAACAGGTATAATTTTATCATATTATAACCTGTGTTTACAATAAGATGAAAAGACTTTGTAACATACAATAAACGTGAACTATTTACCCAAAGAGTCCTCTGGTGTCAGCGACAATGAAGTAGATGCCGTTCTGATGGCAGTATTCACCAATCTCCAGCTGCTCCATCAATGATGAGTTTGTTAACACCACCACCTACAGGCCACAGTATCACAGTCAACATTGGCACAACACAAGTTCATTGCTAAGTACAATATACAAAACTCAGAAAATACATTTTTATCAAAGGTTTTTCCTATATCGATTTGCTCACTTTCATAGTTTGATTTTTAAATGGGCAATCTTGGTCTGTCTTCCTCAAGATTATTACTGTTCACTTGTTCATGTCCATTTTTATAAACAACACATATCATACAAGACTGAGGAAGCAATTTCTTTTTATTATTAGGAGCCACAAATGAACAATCCACAATGGCCGATCAAACTTGTATCATTCACAGACATGATCCGATTGATCTCCAGTTGAATAAAACAAGGAAGGTAAAACATTGAGACACAAGGAGTTGTTATGGTAACGGTATTCGGACTCACCTGGAATGAGGCGAGGACGTCGGTGGACAGCTTGCTCGTGTTCACCCGTACTGGCACGTACGTGTTGAGTTCAGCCAGTCGGGGGCAGGTCACCTCTGCTCGGTTCTTCCCTAGGTCAGACTCACGCAGGAAGAACTGCAACAGTGACACTGAGGTCAGATGTGGGGCATTCAAGGTCACAAGGGTTGAGGTCACACCGTTCAAGGACACAGTGGTGCAGGTATTTCCTAAGTGGAGTGTTTCACATTCAAAATGTATAATTGTGTCGTATCCTAATGTAATGAGTCACATGTCCAAAAATGAAGAGATACCCATTGGAAAGAAGAGATTTTAAGCTTTCCACTGATGCATAAAACATGGACCTAACTCACTCATAGCCAAGTTATGCCACAATTAACATGACTGGGATGGAAACATTAAAACTGAGAAAAACGCACTTGAAGTTCATGTACATGTTTACACACGTTTACTTCAAATTACCCCGGTTAAACTTAATAGATCTCCCTGAAATTTTGCATAGTTTTGGCTAATGATATTGTCCGAACATTTGTTAAAGTTGACATAAACAAGGAATTCCCATGCCATATATGAAAAGTAGACATGGTAGACCAAATATGTCTGCCTTCCATTGAGGGATATCCCCAAGAATGCAATGGGAACATTTGCGATTTATCACTTTTGTTTTAGGGGATTCAGGCATGAAATGTTTAGTATTCTTCCTAAAAAGGTTCTGATAGATACTAAATATTAATATAAGTGAGAAAAACCATTGCCAATTAGTAGAAAAGACATTAAAGTATCATTTGGTGTCAAAAATCACAGCGCAATGTAAAAACAGTGTTTTCTCGAAATCAAGTTCGTGGACATCTGACTCATTTCATTGGGATTCAACACAACTGTTTTCTTTCCCTTTATAAACATCACCGACATGTCATTGTACGCTGTGAACATATTTTAGTTCCAATTTTTTTAGTATCCAAGTGTCTCAGTGGTGGTATTAAACATGGATAAAATCTGCATTTGGGGTCACCATGAGCATGTAATTATCAGATTATCTGTCCTACTTGCACACCCTAAAGTCCGAGTGCATGTAAGGTATTATTATTGAGGCGTGAGAAGGCTAAGAAAGTAGATGTTCTGACCTGTGAAGACAGGTCGGCCCATGCCGCCACACCCTCATCATGTATGGTGACAGACTTCACTCCCGCCAGCACAACATTCTTGGCAATCTCGACTCCTAGGCCACGCATCCCAGACACCAGCACATTGGACAGGGCCATGCGCCGCATCGCCTCGTGCCCCAGCACGTACCTGCAAGCAGACGACAAGTCAGTGGCAGCTCACTGGCGCAAGTGAGTCGTTGTTACATTCACTTACAGCACTTTCATCTCTACTCTCACTGTCTCACATAAAGCCACTTCCTTCACGGGTTTAAAATAGTCAATCGCGAATCCATTTTTAGTGTAAAAACATGTAGTGCGTGAATAGTTATTACGCAATTTCTGCAGTCGGTTTAATATAAAGAGCATACTTTTGTTTCAATGATCAAAATAAAATATTGTCAAAACATCTGGTACCCTGGTAAAAAGCCAATTGCTGGGCTGACATTTAAACTTCAACACAAACCAACATGTAGCGGGTACTAGGGTTAGGGTTAACCCTAAACTTCAACACAAACCAACATGTACTATGATGTAGCTGGTACTAGGCAGGTTTGCTTTTTTTTGCAAAAAAGAAATAAGTGAAAATGTTTAATTGAGGAGGCACCTTCAAATTAAAGATCCTTTCTGAAATAAAACTTTTTTGTTTGCTGTTTTAATGGATGCAAGAGATGTGTTTTGCATGCCATGACTTGAACTGCGGATGTTTCTATTTGTAAATTAACTATACTTAAAATAGCATTTGGTTGAAGGGAATACTTAATCACAGTGGACGTACTACAGCAGATTCATTTAGCCTCCAGTCCTGCACTGTTTGTTCTGCTGGTAGCAGGATAACATGCTGACATCATACTAGGTGTTATAATAGCTACAATAACAGATATGCCATACTATACACAGCAGAATGACTCGCCTGCCAGCACTAACACATACGGGGCATGACGATAGCAAGAGCTGAATTCACACCAAGTGTTAAATATGCCAGTTGAGTCAATGTTTTGCACACAATTCTGGTAGCCAACTCAAATGGAATAGGGTACTAATTGCACAGATTTGAACCAGTCTGAATTATTTACAGATGAATGCAGGCAACCTGCTTGCAACGATGTGCCACAGCACCACCTCAAAACATCGAGGTTTGACACAATGCAAAACAGAACCACTAGTCGAATGTGGTCAGGAGCTTTTTCGCATGTCTGGGCCTGGAGGGTCCTACGGGGCCCTTAGAATTATTCAATCAAATACAGATTTCTTGTGCATAGTGGCAGTACCCTAAGATACATCTATGCAAAATTAGAGAGAAAGTTGCTGAACGGTTTCTGAGATATGGCAGCTAACGGCGGATGCAGAGTGATGGCATAAGTCCATGGACTAAAAATCCCCAGGGGAGCATGCCACTGGACCCCCCTAGCAATGGTTTTCCTTTTAGTCCTTCAAAATAAATGTGCGAGGTACCATCAATCATACTGTTGTATCATATATATTTGACAGTTATGGCACATAGTAAAAGTGGCTTTTATTTCATAAAGAAAACAAGCTGTTTCTTATTTCAATTAAATGTTCAACTAAATGTGTCATTAATAGAAACAAATACATTTTGTACATCCAATTGCAGTAATCAGAAGAAATGACTAGTTTAATCAGGGGCAGCAAACAGCTGTAGTGGACAAGGCAATGCCAGCAGAATTTGAAAAAGCGTAAATTAATTAATATAATCAGAGCTAGTCCGATGGGACTGCTCCTTTAAACATGGACTAGTCCGGTCACTGAAACTACTCGTCCGGGCCTTATTTTGCAGCCTGGATGACTGAGTTTGCCGTTATTTAATTAATTGTAACAAAACAAACATTGATTTAAATATCAAGTAAAAAGATTAGGCTTTAGGGATGTCCTATTTTTCTAGGTAGGGTTGGGTTACCAGAAACATGATGGTGGTCAACTGGATTGAAACCAGTGGCCCGGTGGGCCAGTAAAATATAAAAACTGGTGGCCTGACAGCCTAAAAAAAGGCGCCGGCCAGCGGGTCAGTGCTAATGTCGAGGCCTGTGGCAGCACTGTCACATTTCTATGTAACAATGCTTTGCTGAACTCACAACAAAATATATAAAATAATTAATATATAAATGGTAGGTATTCCATAAGATTCAATATGCACTATGCACTGCAAAGAATATGTTGTACTCACAACTGTCTGGAATAGAGGCCTTCATCAATTTCTTCTTTTGGTGTCGCACCATTCTGTGCCATCCCGACCTGCAAGTGGCAAGTTCAAGTGTTAAGACTGTTATCAGTTTCAGTGGCAGCCCTGTTTGCTGATCTGTGAAAGTATCAAATCTTGATCAAAATCCCTGAAGCCACCATCCCACAGAGCTATAACATGTCTGTTGACACTTCTATGTTGTGCATATGTTCATGAATGACCTAGAGTGACCCAGCTTGGCTGTCTGTATCAGACCAGTGTACTTGGATTCAATGCCACTGCTGGTCAGTTAATTATAGCTTAGGTCACAATAAAATATAGTTGTGTTTCCGGTAACATTGATTTTTAAAATAGGGTAGGTAGTTAAAACTTATTTTTTTAAACGTTTTATTGCGGAAAAAAATAGGGTAGGCAGACCTATTGTAGTTTATTTATTATTTTTGTTCAACCATTTTAGCTAGCACCATATATGATGCCATCCAAAGGAATTTGTTAGAACTACGAAACCCAGACTATAATTACTGTTTTGAACCAACGTAACCTAAGATTGTTATTCCTTAGAGTTTTGTGTTCAAAACCGGAATCTGTACACTTTTGCGTGTTCTAACGATGTGACAAGTATATTTAATTAGCAACATGTTTTCAGTGTGCTTAGTGGACAGCCAGACAACGATCGCGAAACGGTTTATGTTAACGCCTTCCACCCGCGTTCCTGTTTACGTCGGTTGACACAAGGTATGTAGCAGGGGCGTCATGACACTTTGCAATGATTTACACGGAAATCCATCCAATAATAGGGACAATCGTGGAATTTCCGTTCCAAAAGGTCAATTCTTGTTACTTTTCAGGACTTTTGCAATGATTATCTGTATTTTTTATCATGTTGAATGATCGCTGTAATAGTCTTTTGCAAGATATCATGTTAAAAGAAAAGTTTTTGTTCAAAGGCAAGGGTCGACATCATAAAAAATATTTTTCTTGTTCTTGAAAAAATGCATAGGTTCACACGGAAAAACTTGGGACTGTCAGTTACCGGAAACACAGGTATTATTTTAGTTGGCCTTATGACAACAATTCGTCAACAAGGACACTGGTCACACAACACTGACTGCACTGTATAGACCACAGAGCAATGTGAAAATACATGTCATGAGTACATCAGAGGTGACGATATACCCTTTTGACAATTTATGCAGCATAAATTAACTGCAAAAAATGTCAGTAATTATATTTTCTACAGTAGTTTTCATTATGCACACACATTGTTTCATGTTTTATTGATAAATTGTTAAATGCATTCTATACAAGGTATATACACTAGCCAAATATGGGAAAACTTACACTTCTTCTGGAAACATCAAACACTTTAGAATTTTCACTTTGTTCACGTTTGCACTGCCATTTCGGAACAAAGTACAATTCAGTAATGGTAAACCAGCTAGGGCATTAGTAAAAGCAAAGTGAAAGCATGAAGGTGACCTAACAGCATTGGTATCCCTGTCTAGTTGTAGAATACCGTCACACCGCCTTACAATCACCTCGGTAATACAGCAACCTTGCAATTAAGCTCACACTAAGACAGTACCAAATTATTTTTGTAACATCAAAGTATAGGAAATTAGTCCCACTAATACAGTCACCTTGTCATTCAGGAGACACTGAACCAGTCCCGGGGGTGATCATAATAGTGAGGTGCCACTGCATTACCTGTTTTGGTGACTTGTAAGTTACATAACTTTTATTAGCTGAATTTAGAATAAATAATTAAATTATGCTTCAATAGATCATGACTGCCATTGTAGACAGAATGACTTGCGCCCGTATCATAGCACACAACAACTCATTCTTCCCTGTGGGTCTCAATACTAGAACAGATATGGCCTGCAGACAGTCATCAGCATGCAACTTGCTAATTCCAATTTCCTCTTTTCTAGATAATGTGTTGTTCGTTCAATAAGAACAAGTCTGGGAGGACAAGGGTTAAGTGCAGCAGACTGCTAACAAGGGCGTAATTCAGCTAAACCAACCCTGCAAATTCTTGTTAGTTTTTAATTAGGTTTAGTCACAAAACTGCTGCCCTGCAGGCGTAACACATACTTCCAACATGCACTCATATTTCACAGACAACTGGGACATGACATTTTGTGTAAATACATACATCATGCATGTTTTCCATTCTATAGCTGCATTCACACCTACAGAATTAAAACGGTTTAGCTAAACCGTTTTAGTTAAACCGGTTCATGTTTGAAAATTGTGAGCATTCACACATGCAATAGCTAAACCGTTTTAAGGAGGAAGATGGTATGCGCACATGCGCAAGCTGGCATAACAAAATTGTTAACGATGTCCCCCTGACCACGCCTCGGCGCCCTCGCTCAAGTCGCGGTTCAGACGATTGGCAATGCACCGATATATAATTATATTTCATTCTAAATCGGACTACCCCCGATCGTCTCCCCACAACTCCAGTAACAGCCGAACTTCCCCATCGTCCCAATTGTCGCATCACACTTGCGTTTCTTTAGAATTTGCGTCGATCGAAGTCGAATACATGATTGCGCCAAAATGTTGTTTATGTTTACGTTATAGACAGGAAGCGACGAGGCACGAGATCGAATGAGCATGACTGTGACGTGCTTAAAACGTTTTAGCTAATCCGCTTGCGTTCACACTTGCAACTTGAACCGTTTTTAGCTAAAACGGTTTAACTAAACCACCTACTGAAGTGGATTAGCTAAACCGTTTCAGTTAAAACGTTTTAGCGCTAAATCGCGTTCACACGTCTGTTTTCTGACTGGATTAGTTAAAACGTTTTCGCTAAACCGTTTTAAAGTGTAAGTGTGAACGCAGCTTAAGTTTAGAACAGTGGTCTAAAATTTCTGAATTTGTCCTACTTCTCCGTATGGCCTACTGTATGCATGCAAGACGAATAGTGTAGGCAACAAATTGGATGAATTAGAAACATTGTCTGATACATCTTACACCATTTCAAATCCAGGCAACATTTCTGATATGGTATAAATTGTACACCTCAAATGGAACTGTTTCTGTTTCATTTCCTTGCACAACATCCTGAAAGATGGCATGGCCACTGGTATTGTCTCGCTTTGGACATGTCCCTTTCATGGTTTTAGTGGTAAATTACACTACAGTGCAATACGCTTATAACGAACACAGATACAACGAATTGACGGATATAACGAAACAATTTCTTACGTACGGATTTTTCCCCTATCTTTTCCATTATAAGCGTTCACACATATTACGAATACGGGTATAACAAAGTCACGGTTATTACGAACACCTTTTCCCGAACAAATTTCGCCATATAACGAATTTCTGTCCAACTGAAAATCACCCGGTTGTTTGCAAATACTTCCCGGCGTGACCTGGAAGCCATGCTGTGGCCGCACAGAGTGCCAGTGTCAAAGTAATTAGGTCAATGAGGGAAACCATTTGTAACAGGGCTATGCAGTCAGATGCTCCAGGGCACTGACTGGCTTGAGGATTTCCTTTTGTTTGGTGCCCTAGCCAACAGCAAACAAACATCAATGGAGGACTTCTTCAAAGCAGATTTACTGGTGTCATTCTGTGCATGTAAGGTCAATGAAGGAAATCATCAAAGCCTAAGCCTAAGGTGATTGTTAGCTGCGCGTTATACCAGAGTTCATCCGTTAACAGGGCTACGCAGTCAGACACCGCTGCAGAGCACTGTGACTGGATTGATGATTTCCTATTATCTGGTGCCCTAGCCAACAACAAACAAACAACAATGGAGGACTTCTTCGAAGCAGATTAACTGGTGTTATTCTGTGCATGTTAAGTCAATGAAGGAAATCATCAAAGGTGATTGTTAGCTGCGCGTTATACGAGAGTTCATCCGTTAACAGGGCTACGCTGTCAGACAACGCTGCAGTGCACTGCGACTGGATTGATGATTTCCTATTATCTGGTGCCCGAGCCAACAACAAACAAACAACAATGGAGGACTTCTTCGAAGCAGATTAACTGGTGTTATTCTGTGTGTTGTACAAGAAGTAGTAGTTACCGTGGCTCCATCCTGCCACAGTTCATGTTTTTGTGTGCTTTGACGCGACGTGCTCGCCATGGCATGTGTCTATGTCATACTGTATTTTGTTACTTTTTCACAGACGGTGGACTGCGATCTTATGCTATAACTACACTTAAACATTTGTAACTGTCTTATGTGTCATCTAAATAAATGTTACACAACAAAATATCTTTGCGTTTGATAGACACCTTGCGATTAGTTTAAAAACTCACACACAACACTGCCATCTAGAGGGTAAACGCGTACACGCACATAACAAACTCACACACAACACTGCCATCTAGAGGGTAAACGCGTACACGCACATAACAAACTCACACACAACACTGCCATCTAGAGGGTAAACGCGTACACGCACATAACAAACTCACACACAACACTGCCATCTAGAGGGTAAACGCGTACACGCACATAACAAACTCACACACAACACTGCCATCTAGAGGGTAAACGCGTACACGCACATAACAAACTCACACACAACACTGCCATCTAGAGGGTAAACGCGTACACGCACATAACAAACTCACACACAACACTGCCATCTAGAGGGTAAACGCGTACACGCACATAACAAACTCACACACAACACTGCCATCTAGAGGGTAAACGCGTACACGCACATAACAAACTCGTTAGCTACCCACATAGTAGTTCGTTATAAGTGTGTTGCACTGTATGTGACTGCTCAAGGAATCAATGCATGAAACAAAGGTTACAGAAAGGCTGTGAAAACTTCCACTAGACAGATCAAAACTTAGAGATAAAGATCCATGATCAAGATAGATCTCAAAGACTACAGAATTTACCTTCCGTGCTGGCAAATTGTTGCTGAGCCAGCCAAGGACAGAGGCATCTGGTGAGCCTGTCATAATGGTGGTTCAGCTATCGATACCAAAGCTTACCAGATTAACCAGGAAACCAAGCGTGTAAGGCTTTGTGCTATTAATCCACGTGAATGCAGCTATGACAAGCATTGTCTTTCGTTGAGACAAACGCTAGCCACTGCTATCTACCATAATGACCTTATGTACAGGGACACTGTTTGTTTTGGGACACTTTAAAAATCCAAAAAAATAATTATTTTTTGTACTGTATGTTTTGGGACACCTTTGTAAATGTAATTATTTTTTGTACTGTATGTTTTGGGACACCTTTGTAAATGTAATTATTTTTGTCCCTATGTATTGGGACACCAATTATTTGTATTTCTGATGAGCACATACCCACTTTTTCCCCGATGCAGATGCATAAATAAAAAACCGTGCATCAAAAACAGTGTACCGGAAATTGTTGTGTATAATACACATTTTTTTGCCTTCACTTTTTATTCAAAAGTCAGGGTGCGTATTATACATGGTGCTAAGGTTAAAAAAATTCTCTGACCAATTTATCAATGTTTGCAGACCAGGATAACGTTGCTGGAAAAGTAGTAATATTATCAAAGTCGGCGTGATGTCACAATCACGTAAACCACCGCAGCAACGCAGATGAAAGGCAAGATTCACACTCCCATAACTACCTCTCTAGCCCTAAACTAGCAACGAGAAATTACAAAGACGATAGCCTGGATGTCTGACATCACGAATAACACCAATGAGCGGGAAGCATACGAGATTGGAAAGCTCAGCCAGGGAAGCGTCCCGCTATGATTATGATTTGGTTTCCCAAATCACGTGAATGATGTCTGCGTCACGGGTCGAGTGTCAACAAGTGTGACTCCATGTTTAAAGTTGTGAATGCAAATGTTGTGAATGTAAATAAAAACGAATATAGTGCATGTATGCTTCGCAGTTGAAAGTACCAGGTTTGCATGTAGCATTTCAGAATAGAACTTGCTGTTAATTTAAAAGTGAAATCAGAACAACACAATGTAAGTTCTAGCAAGCACAGTTGTGATATTAGTGCCACATCTTGCTGGTAAATGTCATCTTTTTTGTCATGTTCCTTGCAACCATCAAAAAAAGGTGTATTCCAAGCAAATTATCATCAAACCACGTGTCTTAACTTCATAACCGGATGTGACATAGTTACTGGCAATACTGCCATTACTCCCCATCCGAGACCACCTTTCCAGATTTTTAACTTATCAATAAACTTACTTTGCTAGAAGTAGAAGCTGTGTTATTTGGTGTATCAACGACACCAGATGGAGACTCAATTCTTGCCTTTTTCGCCGGAGGAGAACTTTGGTCCTGAGGCTGTATTTCAGTCCGACTTGACATCTACAACAGACAAAGAAACATCAGAATAAATATGTGTTTTCACCATTACGTATAACACCCTCCTGTGCTTTTTATTAACCAAAACCCAATGCATTAAATGAATTAGTTATCCACTAGCCTGTTAGTTCCGACTCGTTGCAGAAAAGGTCAAACCGTTCAAACCAAACGGCCACTCTCCTAGACTCCTTTCAAAATGGCGGCGGCCGACTGCTTCCCCCGAAAGGAGGTGCTGCGACTGCGTTGCTTCGAATATACCGAAGAACAGCGAGGCGCGAAATAATTGCATTCGTTTCTACACACTATACCTAAGCTACTGTGAAATGGAAATTTCGTTGCTGCCGAGATATATTGGTGAAAGCTGCCGGCAAGCCAATAGGAACATTCCAGCGCTACAAAAACGATACGTTCGCACCTTCCGGTAATACGCGAGCCGCTCCAACACAAAGCAGCGGTCTAGTTGAAAACATTCCACTCACCAATCTGACAACCGGCTGCTGCCTAATAAATGTGCTGTAACTATGCAGCCGCTCCCACGTTTTGTTTTATAGACAACTGTATCGTCTTGCTTAAATATCACTGGTCAACTGTAGTATTCGACGACAACACCCGCGCAGAAATTAAATATACCTATGCGCAGAGCCAGTGAATGAAATATCAAAACGAAAATAAAGCCTACACCGATGCGCTATGGCCTATACGTTGATCGAATGCGGCGTTGAATGTACTTCTGCGCGGAATTGTGGGAATGAAATGATGTCACTGGCCGAAATATAACAAGGAAGTGAGACATAACCAGGTGTGCCCTTATTGGAATTACCTGTCCTGAAGCAAAACGTCAACATCGCAATGTTGGTAATGCCGCGGTCACGTGTGTGGAGGGGAAGGGCGGTGAATCCCTTTGAACTTAAGGTTGCGCAAAACGGCTTCGCGGCTTCGCGCCCCATCTGTATCAGTGTATGGTCTATTCGGCGAGGCATAGGTCCTACCCATTATGCACACTTGTAACGCGCAGCATAGTACATACATGTAATTATTATTAGCTGTGTTGACCTACACATATGTATGTAATTATAAATGCTTAATATTGTATACTTAAGCTTATTAGGTGAAATTCTGGCAGGTATTGTGGCCCAAACTTACAATGTTTAGGTTATGCATCTACAATTACTTAAATTGTATACTTTTTTTAATTTGATGATGCGTGACGAGTATACTCAACGGAAAGCATTACGTAGAATACATTGTAATTACAATAAAACTGACCCAAAACCCAGCTACAGACATATCCATGGCATGACATTCTTTCACAGGTGCCCCCTAGTGATTACAACCCAAAATACAATATCTACAACGGGCACCTGGCTGAACAATCGTAATGCTATTTTGTAATTACTCAGTAGTACTTATTGCAACCATTCATTGTTTGCATTGAAATGTCAGAAATCACTCATTTTGTGAACAGTTGTTTTAAAAGGATGATCCAGTATTTCCCAAACAGTGGGTAACTGGTCGTACTTACTAGGTGGTGCGACAAGCGTTGTCTGTACTCTACCGACACCTAACCGCATGCGTCTTTTTCTTGCCTGGATCTTCGGGTTTTAAAAGTAAGGCATAACAGCTTTGTGTACACCCGCCTTAATGCATCGTATTTTAGGTATTGAGAACGTGGCTTGTCTTGTGATTTTTTGCTTTTATTAAAATTTAAACCTGTCCACCTTCAATTCTTTGTTGAGTTTTGTTTTGAAGGAAAGGATGTTTTTCAGCGTTCACTGTTTGCTGACAAAGGTTGTTCCAGCCTAGGAAGATACGTTGTGAAAATGAGTGTTTCCTACTATCAAGTCTGCTTGGTGTCTTATACAATTTTGTTGTTGTAGCCTCCTGTGTTGTTTGTTGCGATTACGAAGAAGTCCTATTGATTTATGTCGTCGATGCCATTGATGATTCTGTATACTTGGATCAGATCTCTTCTTCTTCGGTACGCCAGACTTGGTACGTTAAGATGTTTCAGCCTGTTGTCAAGTTTTTTTTATATGTGGAACCAGCTAGGTTGCTCTCCGCTGTGCTCTTTCAAGGGTGTTGATGTCTATGGCGTAGAGCGGGTTCCACATGAAGTCGGCATAGTTGAGATGTGGCCTCACTAGCGCTGTATATAGCAATCGAAAGCTGGTACTGTCCAGATGTTTAAACGTACACGCGCCAGGTTTGCATTCTTTACAAAGTAAGTAAGTAAATGTTTATTTTTTCCAACAAAAGATACATACAGTGTTTATGGTATATCTGAATGAGTATGTCAGAAAAGGGGGTATACTGAAGAAACTCTTGTAGTTGTATACCCCTAAGAATTATTTATTTACAACACATGGAATATGGCAGATATTACATAATAGTACAATGTTAGTTATTATTGGCTATTAATGGTGCCAATATGCTGTCGGAAGTTTAGGGATCTGTCGAATGTTACATCGATATTTTTTCTGTTTCTGATATGCAGTCGATTTCTGACACCCCATCTTTACGTGTCATCGTGTATGTGTTGTTAAGTTTCGGCTTGCCAAATGTCAGATGTTTGCATTTTGATGGATTGAAATGTAACTGTCATTTCTCTGACCACGATGTTAGTTTGTTGATGCCTTTTTGTAATATGTGTTTGTTCATTCCACACCGTACGTCTCGATATATTTTTGTATCATCGGCGAAGATCTTGAGTCCACTGTTTATGCCGTCTGGTAGATCGTTGATGAACAGGATGAATAGAATGGGGCCAAGGACACTTCCCTGAGGTGTGCACTTGTGACTTTTGCCCATTCTGATAGCTTCCCATTTACCACAACCCTTTGTCTTCTTCCCGTTGTGAAGGCTTCGATCCACCCTGCCACCTCTCATTGGACGCCATACGCAGTTAATTTTTGTAATCTTGTGAGGCACCTTATCGAAGGCTTTCTCAAAGTCAAGATACATCGTGTCTACACATCCGCCAGAGTCAATGGTGGTAGGCCAAGTCTCCATGACTTCTAGGAGTTGGGTGGTGCATGGCCTGTCTGGTCTAAACCCACGCTGATCTTTGTGGAACATGTTGTTTATAGTCATATGAGCCAGGAGATGGTGTCGAATAATGCTTTCCATAATCTTACATGTTATGTATGTCAAGCTGATTGGCCGATAGTTGGAAGCATGTCTTTTTGAGTTCTTTTTGAGTAGCACGGTTACATGTGCTGTCTTCCATTGAGCTGGGAGCACTCCATCCACCAATGACCTGTTGTAGATCAAAAGGAGGGGCTCCACCAGTTCATTTCTCAGTTCACATAGAACGTACGGGTGACATCTATCTGGACCTGATGACTTGATTGTCTTTAAGTTGATTAATTTAGCCATGACTTCTTCTGCTGTGATTTCAATGCTGATCAGCAGGTTGTCTTTATGTCTGTCTTCGAGTGTCGGAATTTTCGTAAGATCTTCGTGTGAGAACACACTTGTGAAGAATTTGTTTAGTGTATCTGCTTTCTCTTGGTTGGTCTCTGCTGTTGTGCCATCATCCAGGTAAAATTCACCCATGGCAGATCTAACCTTTCTTCCATCTTGGACACAGTGCCAGAACACGTTGGGGTTTTTGCTGACCTCTGTTGCAAGCTTCCGCTCGAAGTCTCTTCTAGCTTTCCTTACCGCACTGGTCGCAATGTTTCTCACACGTGAGTATTCAACATAGTCTCTGCACTGTTTTGTCTCAGTGTATCTCTTCCAATTGTTGTACTTCTTTGTCACTTTCCTCATTGCATCGTTGTTCATCCACAAAAGCTTAACTCTCTTTCCTGTCACTGTCTTTTTATTTGGTACGTGTTTGTCAGCCAGGTCTGAGAGTGTACTGTTCGTTTCGTAGGCGTCATACGGGTACTTAACACATACTATGGCCTTAACCGTAAGCCCATAACCATATCCCTAACACTAGTCATAATCCTATAAAAATGACGCACTCTCCCCATATTAACGAAATGCCATGGCAATTAAGCCCCACCCAGATGCCGGCTACGAAACGAATTCATAATGTATGTAAACTTAATCAGTGTGTCATGCGATGTGCAACCAAGTAAGCTCGCGAGCAGAACTAAACTACAAGCTGTGGATTTTTTATACCGTTGGTGACAATATAATTAATAATGTATTATCGATCCTCAAAGAGAATGTTGAACAAAACAGATAATTATTACTCTGGTTCTCTATATGTAGAAAGTATTGAATGATGCTGCATGAATTTTTTTTTCATGAGATTTAAACTTTATTAATGATCAGTAACCGAAACAATATCACAATAATTATATGCTATCGAAATAGCAACTGGCGAACACATCTTGGTGCTTGCCTAAATTATATAGAGCCCGTGGGGTGGCAGCACCATTGATGCCACTTTTGCATCTGACGGCAACTGGTGATAACATAATGATATCCAACCAGACTCCAAATGCGTTTTGTTATGCCAATCTCTATTCTTGACGAATTCACAAAGGCAGGGGGAGTCTAAGTGAGACTTGGCTGTGGTTGGTGGAGTTAACGCAACAAACAACGGCAGAGTTTTGCCGGAATTATCTTTATGCAAGACATGCATCGCATACTAGGATAAAAGCCGGCAATATTGCGACGAAATGCTTGTGGTAAAGTTGTTTCCTTTGATGTTTAAGAAGTCCTAAAAACACCAGTCGTTATAACTTTTCATCGATTAACTTACCGTTAACTCCCGTGACGTACCCAGGGGTCTAACACATTATAACCACGGAATGGCTGAGATAATTTGAATAACACGAACAACGGAATACTACCAGTTTCCCGCGACTATTTTACTGTGCATCGATGCAACGTCAGATCGACCGATTTAGATTTTATTGCGTTCTGATGCTAGCGTTGTGATAAAAAAATACCACGAGGCGGTATTGTTGGTAATACGTATTACCTGTTGACACGGTAATTCGTTAAAGCCCCCTAATTCAAAGACTATATAAAAACTATTTTGAACATTAATAAATTCTGATATGGCACCTTGCAAGCGGCAATTCAGGGCAAAACGACACTTAGTTTGCAACGACTGCCAGAGCTGGGTGGATTTTGCGTTGTCTGGCTGTCCAAAATCATGGGCAGAGACCAAAGATGACGGATTCACTTTTCGGTGATGGGGTGTTTGAGGGTGGAATGTCTGATGAAGGAGGTGTGTAAGTTGACGGATATAGTGAAGGAGATGGAGGTGAGACACAACATAGAATTATATGGAGCAGAGAGGGATGACGCGGAGAGAGTTGAGAATTCTACAACACAGAAGGAGCAGAGTTGTGACATGGAGACTGAAGAAAGGAGACTGAGAGGATGGAAGGTGACCGGTGTGAAGGAACAAGAAATTGAGAAGACAGAGGGACGGAGGAAAAGTGTTCGGCAGAGGAAAAGAAAACGGGTCAGTGGGGATAGATCAACAGGTAGTCAGACTGTAAAGAACGAGACGCGACAGCGATACAGGTGGTGAAGAGGTAGATACCACAGAGGCAGTTGGTAAGACTGTGAGACAGAAGACTGATGGAAGAAGACAGTGTTCAGCAAAAAACAGAAAACATGACAGGCGTGAAGGTGACAGGGGAGAAAGTGACCGTAGTGAAGGAGGTAGCTGGGGAAAAGGGACGGGAGAGGGGAGAAGAAAATGTGATGGGAGGAAAGATGAAGGGACGAAAGGAAGTGAGAGTAAATATGCTAGAAGAAAATATGACAGGAGGAAAGGGGACAAGAGATACCGCGACAGGAAAGAAGGGAATGGAAGAGAATGTGACAGGAGAGAAGACGGCAAGAGGGAAAGACAACAACCAGACATATGCAAACCAGAGGAGCTAATCCGAGGCAATGATTGAGGGGGCAAGGAGAAAAGAGAGAGTGTTTATGGGCGATTCAATTCTGAGAAAAAACAGACAACACTATATGCGAGGGGAAGGACGTTGTTGTATGTCTACCGGGGGCTAGGGTAGAGCATGTGACCGAAAGGGTAGAGAAGGTATTGGGGCATGGCAAGGGAGGGTCTATACTAGTACACGGAGGACAAACAATGCAGACAAGGAGAGAACAACTGGGATAGTTCAGAAGTACAGGCATCTAGTGAGGAAGCTAAAGAAGACAAGAGTGGAACAGGTTGTTCTCTCAGGAATTTTGCCAGTAATGACCCTCACATAATAGGTATTTTGCCAATAATGGGAGGAAGGGGGGCAACATACAGAAACTGTAAGAGGATGGTGATCAACGCACTAGTTGAGCAGATGTGTGAAGAGGGCGTGGGATTCATAGATTTATGGGGGTACTTTGTTGGGAGAGAAGATATGTACATGAGAGATGGCTTCCATCTAAGTGGAAAGGGGGCAGCAGTATGCTTAGAGAATCTGCTCCGATCTGTTGACAGTGGAACAGGTTGCATCTATTTAAACTAAATTCGCAGGGGGACTTGCAGAGAAGCCTGAAACTGGAAGCATAGATAAAGACAGCAAAAATAATTCAGCAAAGAACAGTCTGAAAAACTCTTCTGAAGCTGGATATAAATGTGTTTGTTTAAATGCAAGGAGTATAGTAAACAAAAGAAATGAACTAAATATTATGGTAGAAGATATTGACCATCATATAACCGAATCATGGGCAACCACCGATATATCAGATGCCGAAATGGGACTGACAGGATATGTAATGTTTAGGAAAGATAGAATAGGAAGAAGGGGAGGTGGAGTTATTTTATATATTAAAGAATCTATCCAGGCTTATGAAATAAAATTAGACAGAGAAGCAGATTGCGAAGAAGCTGTTTGGTATAACATAGTTACAAAAACTCAACGTTAATGGTTGGATTAGTTTATCGAAGTCCAAACATAAGCATAGAAGAGAATGACAAAATACAAAACGCTATAAGGGAAGTGAGCAAACGGGACTGTGTTATTATGGGGGATTTTAACCATGGGCATATAAAATGGAAATCTCTACAGAGTATGGGTAGTGAGGACCACAAGTTTTTAGTTTTAGTACGATATAGTTTCCTTTCTCAACATGTGCTAGAACCAACCAGGGGAGAGAATGTGTTAGACATAGTTTTGTCCTCACAGAATGAATTAGTTGACAATGTCAGGATATGTGAGCCACTGGGGAATAGTGATCACAACCAGATATATTTTACCATCAAAGTAAAATCAGAAAGGAATAGTAAAAAGCAGTACAGGAGAAATTTCCACAAAGGAAAATATAAGGACATAAGGAAATATTTAGCAAAGATAGACTAGAATAACACACTGAAGAATAAGACAGCAACAGAATGCTGGAATATCTTAAAGAGTGAAATTGAATGCATCATCGTCAAATTTGTTCCCTTAAAAAAACACGGGGAAACGGTCCAAAAAGAAACACTTATCGAAAGAAGCCATTAGAAAACTTAAGTATAAAGAAATGATGTGAAAGTCATATAGACGTACTGGAAATGACGAAGACTACAACATTTATAAAGAAGCACTAAACCAAGCTACAGCTGAAATTAGAAATTCAAAGAGAAGCTATGAACATAAATTAGCTTGTAATATAAAACATGACAGCAACAGTTTTTATGCGTATGTTCGAAGCAAACAGAAAGTTCAGGATAAGGTCGCTCCTCTAGAAGATAGTGCTGGAAATATAATATCAGAAGGATTCTTAATGGCAGAAGACCTGAATGAGTATTTTAGTTCAGTGTTTACCAGAGAAGACACTAGTTCACTGCCAGTACCAGAGGCTAAGTTCAAGGGGCAAAATCAGACTATTTAAGACAGTTAATTGTAACCCCAGAAATGGTAGCTAAGAAAAGTAGGGCTTTGAAGGATAATAAATCACCTGGAGTGGATGGTATTCCACCCAAACTACTATTGGAAATTGTAGAACAAATTAGTATACCGCTTGCAACAGTTTTCAACTTGTCATTAGAAGAAGGAGTGGTTCCTTTAGAATGGAAAGAAGCAAATATTATACCGTTATTTAAAAAAGATTCGAGAAACAAGTCAAATAATTATAGACCAGTTAGTTTAACATCGGTGATTTTCTTGTTAAACATAACTTGATAAACCCATCTCAACATGGGTTTCTAAAAGCGAGGTCATACTTAACAAATATGTTATGTTTTTTGGAAGATATCACTAAGTGGGTAGATGATGGATCACCAGTAGATATCATCTACTTAGATTTTCAAAAAGCTTTCGACAAAGTGCCACATCAAAGATTACTGC
>CM034531.1:11712913-11810413 GCA_020002185.1 Paraescarpia echinospica
GCCGAGTTATTATTTATATATATGTGTAAACTCTACAGCCGTAAAATGCGTAATGTTTCGTTGATGTTTTAGCATCGTGTAATTAACCATTTATTTTCTCGGACATTATTTTCTCGGCACAGATTACAATTGAGAGTTTTCGGTTGAACATTATTACAGTTTATAAGTCGGGAGGAATGTTATATATATCATTAATATATTTTGTACACGTCCCGCGGATAGGAGTAGCGCGACTACCGCCTAATTGCTCAATGATGTCAGTCCGTGGTTCAGCTTAAAGCATGTTGGTATTAACACATATGTATAAACTTACTAAATATACAACAGGCTTTTCTACGTCCATCTCCTCCCTGCTTCTTTCTGAAACGGGGTATACAAGATTTTGTAGCTTCTTGATGTTGCCCATTCGACCAACGTGTCGCCTCTTTCGTTTCTCACACCTTGGCCAAATTTGCCTGTTGCCGTTTCTGAAATGTTTGCTCGTTTCCCTGCTTGCAAGTCTTCTATCACTATCATATAGTGGGTTTGCTTTTCTAAGGTCTCACCAACGTCGTTGTAGAAGTTGTTTGTGTCTTCTTCTGAGTATGATGTTGTTGGTGCGTATACTTGTACTATCTTCAGCTTGTAGAGCTTTGTTATGCATAGAACAAGTTCTGCTACTCTGGGGCTGAGGCTGTTAACCCTCACTACATTGTCTTTCCATTTCTTGTTTATGAGAAAGCCTATATTACTGCTTGGCCGTTGTTCTCCGGGGGAAGGCATAGTAGGCTACTATACCATTCCACGGCGAACAACGGCCAAGTAATAATATAGTACTAGGTGGCCGCTTTGTAGGGTAGTGAAGCAGTCCTCTCTTTTTCTGACTTCTCGATCATGATCACTAATTTGGTTCCCATAAGTTCGTCCTTCGGTTCTTGTATCTGTTTATCTTTTACTAGTGTTCTTGTGTTATATGCTACTTACCTTCTCTCGGCGGCTCTTCTTGACCCAGAGATTCTTAGCACCCCCTGCATGTAGCCCTAGTTGACCCGGATCGCCTCCTTGGTCACAGACTCTTGCGATGCTGCTGGGGACTGGGGGCCTTGGCTTAATTGTACTTTGCATGCTGGTGTTGTTGGTCTACCCTTCCACGCAGGCCGGTCCGGGTTAGAAGGGGGCGACGCAGGATGAACGAAATTGCCCATGTTTCGACAAAGCGGCCGAACCAGAACCGAACTACCGCTCGGCCGGCGCCCGGATTCGAACCCCGGTCCCTCCGGTGGACAGTCCGACACTCTAACTGCTCGGCCTCTGCGCCCAATAATATTAACGTATTTATTTCAGACAATCATAATTTCCATATACAAAATACATCAATAAAACTATGTAAATAAATAAAAAAATACATCGACAAGAACATGTTTAAAAATTATATAAATCCCGGACCCACTGATGCCGCAGTTTCGAAGTACAATACATGTCGTTAGTTTTAATGCTATAAATCATGGAATTCAAAGACATGTCAATCCTATTAAATAGGTTAAAAATTACACATTTACCTGAGCTGACATTAGCTGTAGCAAACATGTGACCATCTTATAGGTAAATTGTTTGATATCCTGAAAGAGTTGTTATATGCAACAACGAATTGCTGCAAATTAACTTTTCTAAAGTTCACCCATAACGCACACATATATATATTACCAAAATACGCTGTGAATAGCTTATTTTACGGCAGTTTAACAAAACTGGAATTTTTGACGTAACATATTACTCTTGGCATACAAAAGTCTCACTCATCTCTTGACAACTGGAATATTGCTTATGGATTTTGAGTTTGATCAATCATTTTGTCTTGATGCGCTTCTCAGTTTGGTTTCCAAGGATTTAGGTGCATATAAATTACCTTTTTATTATGAAGTCAACGTGATACGTTCGACGAAAGTCTGTTTTGTTGTCCCTGTTCTTATAGAGGGAAATTATAGTGGCATCACGAAGGTCTTGTGGCATGTCTTCATCTTCCCAATTGCTGGTTATGATGACACGAAAGGCCTCAAGTGTTGCTGGACCCGCTGGCTTGTAAATTTCAGCTGGAATCCCGTCCATTCCTGGAGCCTTTCCTGCACTCATCTGGTTGACGGCTTTTTTTTTTCGTCCAGAGTGGAAGGAAGATTGAGGTCTTCTTTGATGTGTTACTGGGGTATGGAGTCAAGGGCTTCTTCGCTCACTGTTAAAGGACAGTTGGGGAGGTTGCTAAAGTTTTCTCTCCACCTCTCTTTGATACTCCCCCTGTTTTTGATTAAGGTGGTGCTATCTGCTGAAAGAAGTGGAGTGGTGTTGGGATTTAATGGTCCGTACACAGACTTGATGGCACTGAAGAACATCTTTGCGTTGTGAGTTTCAGCGTAATGTTCCATTTCCTCTGCTTTCTTTTGCCACCAGTTATCCTGCTTCTGACGAAGGTCTCTCTGCGTTTGGCACTGCAGGTGTCTGTAGCGGTCTTTCTTGGAAACTGAGGAAGGGTCATTCTGGTTTTTTTCATCCAGCGCCTTGCAGATTTCTTCGTTGTTTTCATCGAACCAGTCCTGGAGTGTCTTCTTCTTCGGTCCGAGAGTTGACTTTGCTGAGTCCGTCACCACCTGCTTGAACTGGGTCCACTTCTCTGTGGTGTTGCCAGTAAGTTGTCCGTAGGATATCAGCCTGTCATCAAGGTCAACCTGGAATTGCTCGCGGTAACGCTGGTGTTTCAGCCTGGCTGCATGTATTGAAGGCATTTCTGTTCGACTTTGGACGTTTGCGCTGAAGTCGGGCAATGTGCAACTGGAGGACTGTCCTGACCAATCGGTAATCCGTCCAGCACTCTGCTCCCCGCATGGCCCTTGTGATTTTCACATCCTGAATGTCTCGCCTTCTCACGATGACATAGTCTATCATGTGCCATTGCTTGGACCTGGGGTGCATCCAGGTTGTTTTGTACTTATCAGCCTGCCTGTTTATGATAGTTAAGTCGTTCTCCGCACACATGCTCAAAAGGAGGAGGCCGTTGCTGTTTAGTCTTCCTACGCCTGCTGTCCGATGACTCCCTTCCAGTTCCTGCTATCAGTTCCGACTCTTGCAATGAAATCACCTAAGATGGTGAGCTTGTCGCTAGCAGGTGACCAGGCTGTCGAGATCTTCATAGAATCTTTCTTTGGTCTCGTCAGAGCTTGTAAGGGTGGGTGCGTAGGCACTTATGATAGTGGTTTGGCGTTCAGGGCGAAACGCAGCTTCAGATGCCTTTCGTTGATTCTTTTGGGAAGGTCCGGAAGCTGCCGCATGAGAGAAGTTTTCACTGCTATGCCAACTCCGTGGATTATGGCCTCATTCTCCGCCTTGCCTTTCCAAAAGAAGGTGTAGCCGCCGCCTGGTTCCCTCACGCAGCCCTCCTCTGTAAGTCTTGTCTCACTCAGAGCCGCTATATCAATATTACAACGCTGCAGCTCTCTTGCAATAAGGGCTGTCCTTCTTTCCGGTCTTGCGGTGTCAGCTTTATCCATTAGTGTGCGAATATTCCATGCTCCTAGAAGGAGTCTACTTTTATTTCATTGTTTTCGACCGCTAGAATGGGTTGAACTGCCAGCCCCGGTATGCTGGCCAGTTGTAATAGGGCAGGCAATCTTTAGGCCACCTTTTCTAGGCCCCTCCCTTACAAAGAGTGAGCAGTGCTGTCCTAAACAGGGCTGATCAGTCGCCTGGGGTGCTGCCGGACACGACCTCTTGCCTACGTGCAGGTTTGGGACTACGACTCCCAGTGATCACATCCACATCTCTCTTTGCCCCTCCCCCATCGTAGCAGGGCTTGATAAAGAAGTGATGATAGATGAGATGATGTCGAATGATGAGTAGCACAAACCTGTGCGTGAATGCTTTTAAAGTGGGAAGGCCGTTGCATAGGGGTGGTCCCACTCTCTCGGCCGCAGAAGCCGGGTTTCAGTGGCCCAGAAGGTTGGTATGACAGAAGACTTCCTTAACTGAAGTGGATGGCCATGACATCTTCCGTGCTCTGCCATGCCCTAAGCACTCCACAGTGCACTGCTGTTCCGCCTTCTTGGCCGTTGAATCTAAACTCACCGAGGGTTTGAGGCCCGTCGATTACCCTCGATTTGTTTGTACCAGTATTACAACTAACCCCGGTCTCCCCTAACCCGAAGTGCCAGGTTGTTGTCGCTATTGGCCAGCAGGTTGTTGTCGCTATTGGCCAGCAGGTAGCAACATTGTGCTCTCTCCAGATGGCGCGTCGATCACCCTAGAGTTAGTCACGCGGTAGCCTCAATTATCCAGGCGCACTGAAGTGGCAGCATTGTCCCATCACTACGGCCTCGATTATTAATCTCCTGCCAATGTTACCGGTAGGGGGCTTTACCCCAGATTCGGATAGACACGATGATTGGCTCTCAGGCCAACTATGAAATAACAAATTAAATAAGGATACACTTTTATCAAATAATACTATACTATAACAACTATTCAACATTAAACTTATATTAGTCTCGCAAATCACGCTCGCCTTTGGACAGATCACGATATTCTAAACAGTGTCACTACTGCAACAGACAAATGGCCAAAGCTAAATCAAATTATTACACAAACATGGTCTCGAGTAACTACCAACCATACTACTAAAAGCATGTCTTGACTCTTTACTTGGTACAATAACAAATATCATAAATTTATCACCGAGTTCGGGTAAATTCCCAGACGATTTTAAATACGCACATGAAAATCCTGTTCTCAAGAAGACTTCTCTGCCAAAAGATGATTTCAAAAATTATAGGCCAATTTCTAATCTTAGCTTTATTTCTAAGATACTTGAGAAATTCGTAGCAAGCCGTCTAAGGTGTCATATCAGCTCAACTTGTTTATCCAGTGTGCTCCAGTCAACATACAAACAATTTCATTCTACAGAGACTGCTCTCCTAAAAGTACACAATGGTGTTATATTAAACATTGATAAGGCAAAGTAACTGCACTTACCTAGCTTGATCTGTCTGCCGCCTTTGATACCATTGATGACAACACTCTTGTCAAACGTTTATGAATGTGGTATGGGATATCTGGCACAGCTCTGATCTGGTTTTCTTCATATCTAACCAATAGACATCAATGTATAAAGATAGATAATTACTTTTCAACCTCACTCCCCACTTCATGTGGCATTCCCCAGGGTTTCGTTCTTGGGCCTTTGCTTTTCACTCTCTACACTACGCCACTCAGCTCTGTAATCCAAAGTCATAACTTGGATCATCAACTTTATGCATATGACACACAGATCTACATTTCCTTGGCCACGCCCGATACAAGTCACTCCCTAAACCGACTCAACGATTGTCTCCAAGATGTTTTCTCATGGATGACCGATAGCAAATTAAAGTTAAATGCAGACAAAACTGAATTCATCATCATCGGTACTCCAATGCAGCGAGGTAAACTTAATGACTTTTTTCCAACATGCATCCTGAGCCAAAATATCACACCAGCAGCATCAGTACGGAATCTAGGAGTGACCTTTGATTGCGACTTCAATTTCAGACAACACATATCCCAAACGTGCCGTTGCTGTTTTTATCATATCCGTGATCTTCGCCGCATTCGCCGACATGTGTCGCTTTCTGTCGCTAACACTATCGTGAGTGACTTCGCCAGAACGATAGTCTCGCTGTAAATGGCCCTTCTGAATGTTATGCCATGAGATAGATAGATACATTTTATTTCAGATCAGTTATGTACATAACAATACAGTTTATACATTAGTATAAGTATAAACTGCCACCTAGTGAATATGCATGTGATTAAAAGGAATTCAACTACGAAAAAAGTTTAATGTCGATTTATTTGTGTGTGTCATGTTTCAATATAAGTTTAATGTTGAATAGTTGTTATAGTATAGTATTATCTCATAAAAGTGTGTCCTTGTTTAATTTATTATTTCATAGTTGGCCTGAGAGTCAATCATCGTCTCCACTCGAATCTGGGGTAAAGCCCCCTACCGGTAACATTGGCTGAAGCTTAATAATCCACGCCGTTGTGATTGGACAATGCTGCCACCTCACGGCGCCTGAATAATCGAGGCTAAACTTATATTGAAACATGTCACACATAAAAGAAACCGACATTAAACTGTTTTTGTAGTTTAGTGCCTTTTAATCACATGCATATTCACTAGGTGGAAGCTCTCGTGGGTGTCGAAGTTTCCGTATTGACGTTCTTTGCTTATGATCGAGTAGAAATAAGACTAAGTGTGAATAAGCATGATATAATAATAATAATAAATAACTTCTTACACGCCAATTATCCTTAGACAATCCGAGCTCAGTGGCGCACCAAAACCAAAGGATTAAGCATTCTCGTACTCGTGTGATAGGCGAAAGTCGTCAACAAATGGATGGATGTGCTAGGAAGCTAGGGAGGATAGGCGATATTGAAAAGATAGGTTTTGAGGTGACGACGAAATGTAACAATATTTTCTGCTGATTTAACATTAACGGGAAGCGAATTCCATATAGTTGGCACGGCAACTGAAAAAGCTCGAGTTCCATCATTTGTCTTAACTCTATGAACAGATAGCAACTTCGAACTAGACGACCGAAGTTATCTGGCTTGTCTAGCTGGTGTGAGCATTGAGTGTAAATAACTAGGTTGTTTGGATGGAAGGGCTTGGTAGGTGATTGTGCAGATCTTAAACATAATGCGATATCGCACGGGGAGCCAATGCAGTGATTTTAGAAGTGGCACTGAGCGGGAGAATCGAGGAGATTACCCTTGCTAAACAATTTTGGACGCGTTGAAGTTTTGCAATATCCTTGATAACAATATTATGAAGGAGGGAATTGCAATAATCTAATCTGCTGCTAACAAGAGCTGTTGCGATAGTCTTAGCGACAGAAAGCGACATATGTCGGCGAATGCGGCGAAGATCACGGATATGATAAAAACAGCAACGGCACGTTTGGGATGTGTTGTCTGAATTGAGGTCGCAATCAAAGGTCACTCCTAGATTCCGTACTGATGATGCTGGTGTGATATTTTGACTCAGGATGCAAGTTGAAAAAAGTCAATAAGTTTACCTCACTGCATTGGAGTACCAATGATGAGGAATTCAGTTTTGTCTGCATTTAACTTTAATTTGCTATCGGTCATCCATGAAAAAAACATCTTGGAGACAATCGTTGAGTCGGTTTAGAGAGTGACTTGTATCGGGCGTGGCCAAGGAAATGTAGATATGTGTGTCATCTGCATAAAGGTGATGATCCAAGTTATGACTTTGGATTACACAGCTGAGTGGCGTAGTGTAGAGAGTGAAAAGCAAAGGCCCAAGAACGGAACCCTGGGGAATGCCACATGAAGTGGGGAGTGAGGTTGAAAAGTAGTTATTTATCTTTATACATTGTTGTCTATCGGTTAGATATGAAGAAAACCAGGTCAGAGCTGTGCCAGATATGCCATACCACACTGATAAACGTTTGACAAGAGTGTTGTGATCAATGGTATCAAAGGCGGCAGACAGATCAAGCAAGGTAAGTGCAGTTACTTTGACTTATCAATGTTTAATATAACACCATTGTGTACTTTTAGGAGAGCAGTCTCTGTAGAATGAAATTGTTTGTATGTTGACTGGAGCACACTGGATAAACAAGTTGAGCTGATAGGACACCTTAGACGGCTTGGTACGACTTTCTCAAGTATCTTAGAAATAAAGCTAAGATTAGAAATTGGCCTATAATTTTTTAAATCATCTTTTGGCAGAGAAGTCTTCTTGAGAACAGGATTTACATGTGCGTGTTTAAAATCGTCTGGGAATTTACCCGAACTCAGTGATAAATTTATTATATTCGTTATTGTACCAAGTAAAGAGTCAAGACATGCTTTTATTAGTATGGTTGGTAATGGATCGAGATCGCATGACTTATTTGGGGAGGACATTATTATGTTCCTCACTTCATCAACTGTGGCTGGCTCAAACAATACAAGTGGAGAATTTACTTGTGGGGAGTCCACATTTACAATACTTAAAGTGTGACATGGAAAAGAAGAACGCATAAGACTTATTTTATCTTTGAAATGACTAGAAAACGAGTCACACAGAGATTTGACTGACACATGACTAGGTAGAGATGGAGGCGGCCGTCTGTGTAAAATATGATTTATGCAGTTCCATAGCTGACGTGGGTTATCAGAGTTACTCGAGACCATGTTTGTCTGTTGCAGTAGTGACACTGTTTAGAATATCGTGATCTGTCCAAAGGCGAGCGTGATTTGCGCCATAAACGTTCAAGATAGCGCCGGCGCTTTTTAGATTGTAGAATTTCAGGAGTCACCCATGGAGCATGTGGCTTTTGGAACACAGATTTAGATCTCAGGGGTGCATGTTTATTAAATAAATCTTTGAGTACTTGACAGTACTGTCGACACAGATCTGACAGATGTTCTTTGGGGTTACTGATGAGGTCGGATTTAAGGATATCTGTCATTAATGCAGCAATGTCAATCTTATGGATCGGTCGGTAAAACACATTGTGTTTGGACTCTACGGGAATTCTAGGAACTTTGAGATCAGCAATGACAGTGTGGTGGTCTGATAAACCATCTGAAGCAGTAGGTGTCTGAATATTGTTACAATCTGAGCGGGTGATTAAGAGATCGAGCCAGTGGCCATGTATGTGTGTTGAGAAGGTAACATGTTGTTTCATGTCATAGGATACCAGAATGTCATTAAATGTACTTGTTGTTGATGAAGGTGTGTCCAGATGAAGATTAAAATCACCGAGTATATAAAATTCTGAATAAATAGTTGCCAGATTTTCAAGTAGATCCTGGAATTCTTCAAAGAAATGGGCAGTGTCCCGGAGGGCGATAAATGCACACAAAATAAGCAGAGAAAGATGAATAGGAAATTTCGGCACAGATGGCCTCAAAGCTGGAGTAATCAGGGTTTTAATGCAAATTAACTTTCAACTGTTTTGAGACGAGCAATCCAACACCACCACCTCGACCAACTGAACGTGGGCGATGATGGAAGGTGAAACTGGAAGGAGAAATGTCAGCAACGCATGCAGCTGTGTCATGTGGTCTGAGCCAGGTCTCAGTGACTGCAAAGATGTCTATTGTCTTGGAAGTTAATAAATCAATAAACGTTTTGTCTCGAACAGAATATTGCGCCTGATAGCAGGTCCAGGATTAAGACTTACATATCCTGCTAGTAGTAAAATAATTGCCAATTTAAACATTGGCTTAGGGCGGGGGATTGGCAGTAACTTTCTATTAAAGCAAAGATTAAGACATGGCAAACTGTGAAGATATGACAAGGAATTTTGTGTTCTCATGTACTGAGAAACTGTTAAAAGAGGAGAAGTATGTTGAGAGGAGAGAGAAGCCACCGGATCCTGATGTCGATGATCACGAGGACGACAAGCAGTGATGTCCCTACGCAGATCATCAACAACTGTTTGACGCCTTATGCAGCTGCATTTGTGAGTCAGCAGCTCCAGCTCCGGAACAAAGTAGTGATCGCAAGCGGTGATGCACAAGTTGGCTGGATTGTGCACTCCAGCGAAGGGCACCTGACTGTGTCCCCTTCTGCATGCACATGCAAATTCAGGACGACAATGACCTTGCCATGCCGGCACATGTTTGCAGTGCGAGAAGTTGCGAAACTGGACTTGTTCTGTATGGACCTGGCTGCAGAAAGTGTCTGGCTCTGTCTTTGAAATGCGAGTTGGGCAGGTGTTTGTATTGTTCTGGTGGTGTACGTAGTCACCACCCATGGCTTGCGAGGTTGATATAATTTAGAAGGCTGTGATAATGTTTTTACTAATACTTTCTGTATCTCTTGTAGTCACACTGACTTGTTTGGTGTCAAAAGAAAAGGCCAGTGCTGCACTGCAGGAAGGTGCCAAATTGGAGTCAGGAGACCTTCGTACCACGCTCTCGCCGGCGCTTGTTGAGGACTGCGTCTCTGTCAACAGTGTCAGAGAATGGTTTACACCAGCAGCTTGGCGACAGGTGCAGCGGATGGTGGTTGCCCTGAAGAAGAATCCGCTGTGGCATTGTGGCAAGTGCCAGGAAGAGATTGAAGAGGAGTGTGACAGTTGTGTGTTCTGCGACCGCTGTTTGACATGGCTGCATTATAAGTGCACGAAGCCAAAGATGAGAAAACCACCTGCATCGACCTACTGGTTCTGTAGCCGCTGTAAGGCCTCGTGAGATGTGTCTTGCAACTGTCTTTTAACAAGCCATTTGTACTTGTGGCTGTTGTTTGCTGGTAATGGTGATTTGTAATTAATGAGTAGTAATAACATGTTGTTTTACTCTGGTTGCAGGTAATGGTGATTTGTAATTAATGAGTAGTAATAACATGTTGTTTTACTCTGGTTGCTGGTAATTGTGATTTGTAATTAGTGAGTAGTAATAACATGTTGTTTTACTCTGGTTGCAGGTAATGGTGATTTGTAATTAATGAGTAGTAATAACATGTTGTTTTACTCTGGTTGCTGGTAATTGTGATTTGTACTATTTGAATAATATTTGTAACGAAGGCCTATTTATAATGTATTGTTTTGTACACTAAGTATTGTTGATTTTCATCATCATATACGGAACTTGAAGGCTACTGCCTGTTTTTTTTCCCGGTCAAAACTGTTGCATGTATAATTTATTTTAAGCCTTAGGGAGGATATAGCAGTCTTTAGTTCAGTGCTTGTCTATTTTTGAAGCAGTCGCTATGGCAATATCTGCACAGCATTTATTACTTCTTAAACTGTAATTCCTTAATCTTGTTTGTAATAAGTAATAAAATGGTGGCAACTTTTGGTACACAACGTTGATATCACTTGTTTGATACTTGGCGGTTACTACTTTGCACACATTTCAGTGATAACTGGCAATATACTCAGACATACTTATTACGAAACTTATTATACATAGCTGTTGATAAAGTTCTTCCCAGTCAGTCATAGAAATAAATTTGTGAACGACCCGTTCACAGTAAAAAAAATAACTGAATGAATCTAACCATCTATCCATTAAATTATAATTCACTATAATTTACATCTACATCATCAGCCCAACTGCTTTCGATCCGAGTCAGAAATATAGCCGTATACACCGACACTATAGGATATAGGGAATTATCTTACGGTGTTCTTAGCAGTAGCTGTTGGTTATACAGTCGTCAATCAGTGTCGGACCTATAGTAGATTCGCACGGCGTCCGGCAGTCAGTATGTGTGCCGGATCTATAGGAGGTTCGTACGGCGTCCGGCAGTCAATATGTGTGCCGGAGCTATAGCAGGTTCGTACGGCGTCCGGCAGTCAATATGTGTTCCGGAGCTATAGACATTCGTCTGGCAGGCAGTGCCGTAATTATACTAGCGTACTGTATAGTAGATGCGTCCGGCAGTCAATCAGTGCCGGACCTATAGTAGATTCGCACGGCGTCCGGCAGTCAATGCCGGAGCTATAGCAGGTTCGTGGAGCGTCCGGCAATCAGTGCCGGAGCTGTAGTCGATTTTTAGGAACTACAATCACTGTCCGGTAGGCGGCACTGTTGCTATAGTTTACCGGTAGTTTCGCATTGCGCATGCGCAAATGAAATGCCGGAGCTATAGCTACTTTATAGTACGTCCGGGTCCGGACCAATAGCAACGGCCTACATAATATATCAACATTCTGGGGCGGTAGACGTGCTAACTGGCAGTGAGCAGTCAAAACGCGATTCTGGGCCAGACTATCTTCCTGGCGAAGTCACGCAACCAGGCGAGAGTCGGTTAAGCGAGACTAATAATTATTAAAACACGACAATACGTCCCATATCACTTCATAAATTTATGACGCTTTAATTCATGAGTATACCAGTATTGCCATCTAGCGGATAACACTCAGAAGGGCCATCCAGAGCCAGACTATCTTCCTGGCGAAGTCACGCAGTCAGGCGAGAGTCGGTTAAGCGAGACTAATCACGCGGCAGACCCAGTTACGTTTCTGGTTTATAAACAAACTCGTCGCAATTTGTTTGACGAATGTTTGGTATAGGTTAAAGTTGGTTTGTTATGCCGACTTATTTGATGGTTGCACAGTTAGATCATCATGGGTAGCGGGACATACTGGCATTTAGTGGTAGCCGTAACGATTCTGTTGGCCGTGTCTGCGACGATTCTGGGGCGGAACGCGACGGACTGCTCGCCTCGGGTGAGTTCTTTGAACTTATTTGTTAACAGTTAAATGAGTCACACTAGTCACTGCACCGATTTAGGTCATGTAGTAAATTGGCACAGAGTCTGAGTTTCACACCATAATATGCGTTATTCTTCAACATATATACATATTACAGTTGACAAAGTTCTTGGAAGAGAAACTAAAAGCTTTCAATAATTTTGTCTTTTTTATCTGGTGCCTATGACTATGAGTGTGATAAGTAGAAAATGATAGGTACAAAATAAGGAAATTCAGAAATAAAAAAAATAAGGAATTATCAAAACCGTGTGACTGTGTTATCCCTAAATAATAATAATAATTAAATCTTATATAATATAGCGCTGGTATCCACCGTAGAGGTGCTCATGGGCATGGCGTTTGCATAGTAAAATTAGTATTTCACCATTGACAGTCATTGTCTTTGCCTTTGGCATTGATGACTTTAAAGTAGTAATCTTAAGAATTGTAAAAGCACTATTCTAAAATATAATAAGAGCAACATTCTAAAAAAAAATTAAATGATTATCAATAATTATACACAATAAAATCAATAAAAATTATATCGTTATCAATGTAATGTAGACTCGTTATTGCATTCATAAATAGTATAAGATCAGTATTATACAATGTCCAGTAAATTTTCACATGTCCATATCATGTCTTAATCTAAGTATACTTTAAAGAGGTGGGTTTTCAGAGCTGTTTTGAAGGTGTTGATTGTTGTAGTAGCTCTAACATTGTTTGGAAGGTGTTGATTGTTGTAGTAGCTCTAACATTGTTTGGAAGGTGTTGATTGTTGTAGTAGCTCTAACATTGTTTGGAAGGTGTTGATTGTTGTAGTAGCTCTAACATTGTTTGGAAGGTGTTGATTGTTGTAGTAGCTCTAACATTGTTTGGAAGGTGTTGATTGTTGTAGTAGCTCTAACATTGTTTGGAAGGTGTTGATTGTTGTAGTAGCTCTAACATTGTTTGGAAGGTGTTGATTGTTGTAGTAGCTCTAACATTGTTTGGAAGGTGTTGATTGTTGTAGTAGCTCTAACATTGTTTGGAAGGTGTTGATTGTTGTAGTAGGTCTAACATTGTTTGGAAGCACATTCCAGATCTTTGCTGCGGATACTGTAAACGATCGTGCTTCCCGCGAGTTTTTCGTTTTGTGTCCTACTAGGAGTAACTTGTTTGCAGAATGCAGATTTTCACAAGATGGCACATACTGTTTGACAAGGTTGCACAATTAGGTAGGAGAGACACATTTGTCTTGAATACAAGCATCAAGATTTTGTAGATGACCCTCTGTTCGACTGGCAGCCAGTGTAATTGTTTGAAGATAGGTGTGATGTGTGTGAATTTCCTGGAGAGCATGACCAGTCTGGCAGCAATGTTTTGAAGTCGCTGGAGTCGTTGTAGTTGTGATTTGTTGAGGCCATGAAACAGAGCATTGCCTATGTCCAGTCTAGAAGTAATGAGAACGAGAGTAAGTAGGTCCGCAACTGGCTGTGGCGATATGTTTATTCATGGAAAGGTTCTCATCGAAGATAACACCAAGATTTCTGACGCTGTCCGAAGGAGTAACCATCATGTCACCCACTCTGATCTGTGTGATGTTGACCTTTGATCTCTGTTGTTTGGATCCGACGACAATGAATTCTGTCTTTCCATCATTCAGCTTGAGAGAGTTCTGCGACATCCAGTGACGTAACTCGCTAAGGCAATTTGCTGTATTGTGTCATTAATTTTTGACTGTGTGGGATTGGCTGAGAGGTATATTTGTGTATCGTCAGTGTTGCGATTATAATTGAGGCCATGCCTCCTGATGAAATCAGCAATCGGTATCGTATACACTGAGAAAAGTATTGGCCCTAGGACAGAACATTGCGGGAGTCCGTATGTTAGTTGCGATATATCCGATGTTACATATCCGATGTCAATGCGCACACAGCAGGTTCTGTCGCTCAAGTAGGACTGGAACCAGTCAAGTGCAACGCCAAATATTCCAAAGTAGCTGGGGTCATACGGGATAAGAGTATACAATGGTCAACAATGTCAAAAACTGCGGATAGGTTGAATAACACAAGAAGGGTAATCTTGCCGTAGTTCATGGCCAGCAATAGATCATTGTGAACGTTTACCATCACAGTTTCTACACTGTGGTGTGCATGATAGGCTGACTAGTATTCATTGAATGAAGACTCCTGCTCCAGTGTCTTACTGAGGAAATTAAGTTTGATATAGGACGATAGTTGGTCATCACAGTTGGGTCCACATTTGCCTTCTTCAGCGCATCTTTAATAGAGGGGGGAATCTTGCCTGAGTTCATTGAATTGTTGATAATATGTGGCATCGCCGCATTCGCCGGCAATGGGGCATGGGCACACTTCTTCAGAAGTGAAGATGGAATTGGATCCAAGTCACCGGTTGTTCCTAGCGACATTAAGAGTACCTTCTGTATACCTTGCTTAGACACTTCATGAAAGCAAAGAAAATGTAGAATGTAGATCATCTACTATCTCAAATTTCTCTTGGATCCACTTTACCTTCTCAGTGAAGAAGATATGGAAACCATGAGCCAAATTCTGCTGAGATTCACACTTCGGAAGGGGCAAGTTCTGTCGCCGGTGAAGGAGTTGATCAGTGAGGTGGAAAATTTGCCTTTGGTCTTTAGCAATGTCGATGAATAGCTCATTGTAGTAGTGTGATTTTTTCTGTTTGATGAATTACTGCTTGCTTCTGATGGCAGTAATTTTGGCGGTCAATTTCAAAACATGATTTTCTCCATTTACAGTATTCTCAAGCTGGCGCCGTAACTGCTTCCTTGTCATGATGTTTTTACCAAAGGTCTGTTTAGAGTTAAATGTCATAAGTTGAAGCATGGTGTTGTCATAGTTAACTTGCTGATTTGAATCATCATCATTGTGCAGCCATAGTATCCCGTGGTTGGGCGAAGGCCTCAGCATGTCGTTTCCAAATCTGCCCTTCCAGTACTCTTCTAGTTCGTTTCTCCACCATCTCACCAGTTTTCCTCTAGATCGTTTCCCTTCGTAAGGTCTTCAGGTTGTGATACGTGATGTCCATCGGTTATCTCGTAGTCTGCTGATGTGCCCTGCCCAGGTCCACTTCTGTCTTCTGATTTGTTCTATCACGTCTATGACCTTTGTCTTCTGCCTTACCCAGATGGTTGTTTTTCTCTCCCGATATGTGATGTTTAACATACTTCTTCCATCTTTGTTTGTGCGGCTGCTAGCTTGTTCTTTGCCCGGATGGCGAGTGCCCATGTTTTCGCGCCGTATGTCATCGCTGGAAGTACGCATGAGTTGAAGACTTGTCTCTTCAAGCAGGTTCCAAAGTTACCCTTGAAGATGTCGCGGTGTTTGGCGAATGCTGTCCAGCTGGCAGTGATCCTTCTTTGAATCTCCTCGTCTTGGTTTTTGTCTCTGATACTGTATTGCTGTCCCTGATAGATGTAGCTTTCAACGTTCTCTATTTGCGTCGTGTTGATATATATTGGTGTGTCATTTTCTAGCATCAGTTTTGTCTTCGAGGTGTTCATCTTGAGACCTTGTTTTTCACTTTCATCAGCTAGCTCCTGCAGCATATTTTGTAGTTCTTGCGGTGTAGTAGCGCATATTCATGAGTATGTCGTTGGCAAAGCGAAGATGGCTGAGATATTCTCGATCTATCATCAAGCCTCTGGTTTCCCAGATCAGTCTTTGGAATATGCTTTCGAGTGTTGCCGTGAACAGCTTGGGCGATATGGTGTCACCCTGTCGTACTCCTCTCTTGATGTTGATCTTGTTGCTCTTTTTGTGTAGGTGGACTGTCACCGAGCTGTTGGTGTAGATGTCTTCAATCTCTTGTTCTTGAAGGGAGGTCAGTATTGCTTGAGTTTGCACTGAGTCGAAAGCCTTCTCGTAGTTGACGAAAGCGATGCAGAGCGGGATATTATATTCTCGGCACTTCTCTTTCAGTTGGTTTACGAAGTGTATGTGGTCTGTCGTTGAGTACCTGCTTCTGAATCCTGCTTGCTCTCATGATTGGTTTTCGTGCAGTGTCTTCTCTAGTCTATTCGTTAGTATCTTTGTGAGTAATTTGTAGATGTTTGATAACAGACATATTGGTCTGTAGTTCTTTAAGTCTTTCTTATTTCCCTTCTTGAAGATTATCACCATCTTTGTGTTCTACCAAGCGGTGGGTATTCGTCTTTCTGATAAGCATTTAGTATACAGCTAAGCCAGTGTCTTCGAGATGATATCTTCTCCTGCTTTTAATGTTTCAATGTTTACATGGTCATTGCCTGATGTCTCCCCATTCTTCATATCTCTTGGCACAGCTTCCACTATCTCTGGTACCTCTTTCCAGTCGGTGTGAATTATGGTACTCTGTTCACTGTCATATAGCTCGGTGTAGAATTCCTCTATTCGTTCCATGATCATATCTTAGTCTTGTATTTCTCTACCCTGCTTGTCTAGAAGTGTAATCAGTCTGTCTCGGCCTAGTGCCTGCGTTCTTGCTTTCTTCAGGCTCTTTGATGACATAATCGTTTCTCGTATGATCTCTTGTTTGTACTTTCTGATGTCCTCCTTCGTTTTCTTATTTCGGCGTACTCTATTTGTTTTTTACGGTCGCCGTTATCCACCATTTCTCGTCGTTTCTTCAATTGTGCTCATGTCGGTGACGATATTCTCATCACTACATGCCTGTTGATTGCTTTGGCTACACTTGTTGCACTTAGTTGGATCATCTCAGTGGTGTTTTCGCTCATGGTCTCGATGTCGTCTAGTTCCTGTACTGTCTCGTATCGAGTTCGCAGTTCGAGTTGGAATTCGATCTTTTTTCTTCCGATTTGTGTGGTATCTTCACTTAGTGTTCTCTTGTTTACCAACTTCTTCCTTTCAGCTTTGATGTCTAGTTTGATGTTGCTCATTAACATTCTGTGGTCACTTCCAATGTTGACTTGGTTGATGACAGTTACGTCAGTGACCATGTCTGGCTTGTTTGTCAGGATGTAGTCAATTTCGTTCTTCGTTTCTCCATTTGGGCTTATCCATGTCCATCTCCTCCCTGCTTTCTTCTGGAACATGGTATTCATGTACTTTCTTGATATTGTCCATTCTACCAAGGTGTCGCCTCTTTCGTTTCTCACACCTAGGCCAAGTTTGCCTGTTGCCGTTTCCAAAATGTTTGTTCGTTTCCCTACTTGCACATTAAAGTCTCCCATCACTATCGTGTAGTGGGTTGGCTTTTCTAAGGTCTCATCCATGTCGTTGTAGAAGTTGTCTGTGTCTTCTTCTGAGTATGATGTTGTTGGTGCATATACTTGTACTATCTTCAGCTTGTAGAGCTTTGTTATGCGTAGAACAAGTTCTGCTACTCTGGGGCTGATGGTGTTAACCCTCACTATATTGTCTTTCCATTTCTTGTTTATGAGAAAGCCTACTTGGCCGTTGTTTGCTGTGGAATGGTATAGTAGATGGCCGCTTTGTAAGGTAGTGAAGCATTCCTCTCTTCTTCTCCGATCCCGATCACATCCCATACCAACTTGGTTTCCCTAAGTTCTTCCTCCAGTTCTTGTATCTTTTCATCTCTTAGCAGTGTTCTTACGTTATATGTTGCTACCTTCAGTCTACTTACCTTCTCTCAGCGGCTCTTCTTGACCCAGAGATTCTTAGCACCCCCTGCACGTAGCCTTACTTGACCCAAACCGCCTCCTTGGTCATAGACTCTTTCGATGCTTCTGGGGACTGGGGGCCTTGGCTTCATTGAACTTTGCATGCTTGTGTTGTTGGCCTACCCTTCCACGCTGGCCGGTGCGGGTTGGAAGGGGGAGACGTGGGGTGAACGAAATTGCCCAAGTTTCGACACGGCTACCGAACCACTAATCAGTCGGCGCCGGGATTTGAACCCCGTCCCTCCAGTTGAGAGTCCAGTACTCTAACCACTCGGCCACTGGGCCCCAGTTTAATAGGATTATTAAAAACACTAAAAGTAATATATATATATAATAAATAATTTTACATACTGCAATCATTTTGTTATGCCATAATGCACATACACCCCCCTTTTTAGGAGCTTCTGACACCATGAAAGCGATTTTCAATGCAAACTTTGACTCTTTCATCCAACATTGCACTTCAACTTCTACCAATGTCATACTAGATTTAAAGCTCAGTGTGTTGGTGAAACAAATATTGAAATATCCACCTAAATTATCAGACTTGTTCTGTGATCTGGTATCCTTTTGTTCATGTGTGGTTGCATAAATCACTTGCCAATGACGTCTGCTAAAAGGACTACCAGGGAAGGCATAGTGTATGTTTAATAGAACGAATACGGTACATCCATTTCGTTGAACGCTAAAGTTGCTTTTCCTTGGTACATGTAAAAGCATGTAGTACAAATTGTATATACACACGCTGTATCAGTACGGAAAATACATGTAAAACTGATACAAAATAGTAGAATGGATTTAAAGGTTTTCCTATTAATAAATTTGAAATAGGACAATTCTCCATATAATCAAAACTGACTGTTTAGATCTTGGTGAATCTTACGGTTCATAGATCAGCTGTTGATTTAAGTACAGCATTGAAATATGTACCATAATTAAGCTTGATATTTTATAGACACAAAAGTATCATAAAATGTTTTTCCCAAGACAAATGTAATTAACATTCATTGCTGTAAATTTATATTGATCTGTTTAATTATAAATGTGCTTGAGCCCATTAACACTAAATGTACCTAAGCTTAAAGTAATGAATTGATATCTGACCGGGCACAATTTTTAACGTTCAACAACTTTACTTACCTACTTGTGCCCTTTGTTCCATGAGGAGCATAGACCTCCGATGGTGACTCCAGCACACACAACTTTGGGCAGTCTTTATGTATTTATTTCTTTCCAGGCCGGGACTAATGCAGGATAATAATTTTGCCAGTCATGACAGTGCCATGCATCATGTGCCCGGAAATTTTATCAGTCCAAATAGTTTGCAGTCGACAGTTGCTCCACAAAAACATTAACACTTAGGCACGATATTGCAGTTGACGGCATCTAAAAATTAGATGGTATGACACAGTTCTTACCAGTTGATATGTATATATAATATTTATATATGTAAGTATATAGTATATATATAATGTGTGTGTTGAATATAGTGACCATATTAATAACAACACTCTCTCACCAGTAGAATAACATTTATTTAACAAATCAATTTGTCACCAACAATAGCCTGCAACTTGACAAACATAATCAGCAACATGAGAAACAGCCAAGCAGTTTTGAGTGGAAAACAGTTAATTGTGGATTGGCCACATGCTAACAAATAACCTATCCAGTATCACAAAACAGTTGCTAACTTGGCACCCACAAAGGAAGAGGAAAAAGGATGGCTCAAAAACACATGCCAGCGAGACATAGAATCTGAAATTAAGAAGTTAGGTTACACCTTGAGACTTGAAACAATTAACAAACGTGGTGCAGCACAGGATGGCCTATGCTTCCAGCGAGACAACAAAATAATTAAATAAATATCAAACGACACAGCCATGGTGACGACACTGAACGTGATGACACGAGCAGAGGTATCACCGACGACACATGCACAGGTTCTGGCCCAGTCTCCACTCTCCCGGTGAACAATGGCAGTCACCGTAATTTTTGTTTAAGAAAAACGTGTAATGTTATTTCAACATTTCATCGACGGCGGCGCCATGGCAAAGACAAAAATGCTATATTGCAGTTTTAGTTGATAGCGTCACATTCAACTAACTGGATCCCTATGGAAATAACAAAGCACATGCATTCAGTATATTGGGCGCCAAAACCCCAAACGCTCCCGATTACTTGTATTAGCATTCGGAGAATTATGGGCCAGCACACGAATAATAAATAAGGAAATAATCCGTAAACTCAGCTAAAACAATGCCATTGTTATTAATTAAATAAATATATTTAGAAATGACATCTAGCAAGGAAATCAAAGAGTTTGGGTAGTAAAACATCCGAGAAGCTTTAGTTACTTCCCTGGGAATTACTGCCTTAACACTTAAGACTCGTAGACCGTTTGGTGGTAGAACCTCTTGCAGTTGATGTGGTAATCTAAGTGGCTCCACTGTTTCAATGGACGCTCAACAACAGAAGTTAACGAGTCTAGCGTCCCAGCGCATTTATAGCAACGGTACTGTTTTGTACAGCAAAACTTAATAGCCAGCCGGGCCCAAACATTTGAAACTGTTGGAGGCCCGACAGTAAATTCGAACCATGTACATATACATTACAATTTACAAGGCATATATACATCTGGGAGAGTCCAAGTCCTCCAGCTGAGTCCATGGTGTCCACTGTATGCCATTTCGTCTCCTGTCCATGGTGGTCCTCATAATCCAGTCGATCATGAGGATGAACAGGAAAGGCGACAGCAGGCATCCATACTGAAACCCTGTCTTAAACACGAAACTATCTGATAATCATCCGCATTGCACCACCTGGCACGACATTCCTTGGTGGGTACTCTGGATGAAGGAGATTAACTTTTCTGGAATGCCATAGTGTCTCATTAGAGTGTCTGTTTGGCTTAGCTCTCTGGCGTCACTGAGACACGCAAGCCTTCTCACCGTGGCTTTGGACCATGAAACCACAACTTTCATGGTTGTTTATTTGGAGATACAGATATGCATTACCTTTAGATTAAAATTTACATATTCATAAAAAATCCACAATGGCAATTCCTAAGGTGTGAATGTCATAAAATAGTTAAAATGATGCAATTTTACTTAGCCCATTGTCAGATTGAGTGTGTACTTTTATTAATTTCTTCTGTTCGTCATTGTGGTTCTGTATCTACGGGTGACGTCTAGTTCCTGTAAATTGTAGTGTTGCACTGCTCTTTCTGTTGTTGCCCTCCACTACTCTTTCTGTTGTTTTCCTCCACTGCTCTTTCTGTTGTTGTCCTCCAATGCTCTTTCTGTTGTTGTCCTCCGCTGCTCTTACTGTTGTTGCCCTCCGCTGCTCTTTCTGTTGATGCCCTCCGCTGCTCTTTCTGTTGTTGTCCTCCGCTGCTCTTTCTGTTGTTGCCCTCCGCTGCTCTTTCTGTTGTTGTCCTCCACTGCTCTTTCTGTTGTTATCCTCCACTGCTCTTTCTGTTGTTGCCCTCCGCTGCTCTTTCTGTTGTTGCCCTCCACTGCTCTTTCTGTTGTTGCCCTCCACTGCTCCCCCTTTGTGCCCTTCTTCCTCCATCTTCCATCATCCGATGTCCAACTTTCTCCAGTCCATCGTCATACAGTCCTCCACTCTCGGCTGTGGTCCTCCCTTTTTTCTGCAGCGTGACCATCTTGATCTTTCTCCACCTTTGCTGTCTTTGGTAGTCTGCCCACCCCCAGTCTCATCAGGTGACCTTTTTATGTATCGTTTAAAAAATGGTGCATGCTTGTTACACGTGATGTTTATCAATTCACTATGTTTTGTAGAGCATCACTAATGTGGTGGAGTAGTGCAGTTATAGATGGCTAAACACCAACAATGCTCCAGGGAGGCACTGTAAAAAATTTACTATCTAACAATACTTGTCAGATGGGCTCCATTCCTAACAACCAAACTTGTTATTGAGTTACAGTTAGTTGCCTGTGCAACATTTAAAAAAGTTTCAAAAATGTTGTTTGGTGTGTATGTTGGCAGAGGAACGTAATTGACTGAGTCATACAAAAGCTCTATACTTAGGTTTAGTTGTATTCAGTACCTGGGAACTATTGTCAACATGTATGTGTTGCTGTGTGTCGAAAGAACCGTGTACAATGGATAACCTAAATGTAGGTATAACGACAGGAATGTCATTTCAAGTCTTGAAATGACTAAATAACAAAGGACCAGCATAACAACTTTGTGGTTCAACTACTGACATGGTCAGTCTTACTAATCTTGTCTCAGTGGAAGTGCTTGGTAATGTCAGTAAATATAGGTCAGCTACACAGTGCTGAATATTTTGCAAGATAAAGGCCAAAGGGAATATTTGTGCAGACGTCTGTGTCCCTTCATTTGCAATTTTTTTAATGTTGCTTGTAATTAGTGGGCAGATTGCATTGATCACCCCAGTGATCAGTTGTGATAGAACGAAAAAAACTGTTTTTGTGTCTTTGGATACAGAGCTGGGGGTCGATTACACACTCATGATTACGATTACACTGTCTTGGGAAAAGTTGATTACAATTACACACTTGGAAAAAATTAGTACGATTACAGTTCTCCGATTACGATTACATTTTTTTTGGATCAGTCTTCATTCCTAAATTTGTATAGTAAGTATGATGTGCTAAGATTATGTCGTACAATATTGACAAGCTATACATATGTGTAATCAAATATGCTGTAAACAGTTCTGTACATCATGTTGTACTTGCACATATCTCACAGTATGCTATGCAGGGGTCGATTTTAACGGTATTCCGTTACTCCGAGCACCCCAGATTTTGCAACAGATTACCAGACTCGATGATCCGGCGGGATTACCACTATATGTTTGAACGTAGGTACACCAGCATTCTGAGTTCATGTGGGCATATACTACAATATTAAGATTGAGTGCAAAAGACATCTTAGTTCGGCTACCGTTTTCTTTTTTCTCTGAGTTCCATATATCTCCCAAACACAGTTACCGTTTGGGCGCCATGTTACATGAATGTCTAGATTTCTAGTATGTTAAAACTCCGCAAGGTGGAGACACCGGGGATCCCGCGGCAATATTCTGTGATTGGACAACTGACAAGTGATGTCGTTCACGTTAATTCCAAGAGGTAAATCCCAACTGGCACTATGTTGCTACAAATCTGTGATTTTGCAGGAATATAAGTGACTGTGGTGTAATTTTGCGCCGCTCGCAGATGCTGAATATATCGCGAAAGAACAAAAAAATGGGCGCACAAAATAGCTACGAGGCAGCAACTTTGGGTGAGGCATAGAAAAACCACAGGACACCTTCTGGCAGCATCCTGTGGAATGAGGCTAAATGAATAGTCACATTTTTTTATTTTACATGAATTTGACGGATTACTGAATTCCATATGTTGGTAATCCGTCTGGGTTACTAGACGTTTTACCAAATCTACCCTCTGCTATGGCATGAATTGGTTGAATTTTAGGTGTGACCAGGCATATTATCAACTCTTCTGACAAACTGTGCATTTGACCAACTGTAGGCATTTATCAGTTGTATTTCAAAGGGTAGGCTGCTGGCATGATTGAATACAACCAAAAGATTTAATCCTTCAGAAGGATTTGTATGATTCTGTGTAAACACTAGCAGTGAGAAACCAATCAAAGTAAATTGCAATTAGCCATGGCCAATGTGCTGGGATCACTGACCAGGGCACCAGAGTTTCTCTGATTATTGACTTACAAATGGTTTCTATTTAATTCATGAATGGTTGCAAGCATGCATGTATATATGTATATATATATATGTACTGTCTTAGAAAAAAGTTGATTACAACTGAGTGTAATCAATTACAATCGATTACGATTACAATCGTAATCGACCCCAACTCTGTTTGGATATTTGCTATCATTTTTGCATTTTATATGCCTATGTACAGCTAAACATTTCAGTTATGAATTAGCAGTGTTCGAAATATATATGGTATAGTAATAATAATTTCCATATAGATTTAGGAAAGCCACAAAATAAGTTAAATTAAAATTATTGGCAGACCAGAATATTTTCCAGACGTTAGGTGACATTAATTGTTTATAGTTGTGAAGGAAGTAGTAATATTTGTTAAACTTATGGGACAATTTTAGACTGCTCCTGTTATGTGAGACGTCAAAATGAAAGTACTGCAGATTTGACAATCAATTTTGTTTATCTGATTAAGGCAGCAAAAAATTTCACTTTGAAGAAAGGTAAATTTGACTGAGAAAATTAATAAAATATATTACATCCACATTCTGCACAAGATTGGTCATGTGCACACTGCACTCAGAAAACCACTTATAATAAATTGGACAGGGACTGCATATACAACCATTGGTCAACTTGGTGATGTTCCAACTGGAACAAACCCTTTGTAACTTCCTCTTTACCTCCAGGCCTGTAACTGGTGTAAACAGTAATAAACAGGGCAGGGATAAGACAGGGTTGATTGACAAGGGGGGGTATGGTAGTGCCCTCTGTACTCCCATCGCTGTTGTCCTGCCCTGGCCCTCACATATCATGGCACTCCTCTTTAGTTGCAGCGACCTGTCCAAAACTGGGTCAAACACTACCAAAATGGGCATCTGACACGATGACAGTGATCTCCAGTGCCAACCTTCACTGCTGAATCCTTCATTGTGATTTAATTTCTACCAATGTCACACTAGATTTAAAGCTGAATGGTGACAAATGTATCAACTTTAAGTCCACCTAAAATAAAGTATCAGGCTTTACAGTGTTCCGGTGTCTTTTTGCTCATGTGTATGCGCATTACGTCGTTTGTCAGTCACGTCAGCTGAGATGGCTATAGCCAGGAACCACAGAAAAGGGTGTACACCTGTACGCATATTGGACCAAAAAATTTGACATTTTTCTCATATCAAATATTTATTAAGCATACTGTGTGCGTAATAGAGTAATTGCAGTATTTATTGATCTAAGTCAAACCAGTCATTTCAACAATTGTCGATCAGAACAGCTTTCATCCGTGGATTCAACATTTTGAATCAAATACCAATTTGAATCATCAGTGTTTTCGTTGTTATTCGTTATTCCACAGAACTAATTGTTTCTCATTTTAAGTTTTCTCGGTTAAATTGACCTCGTTGTAACTGTTCAATCCGACAAAAATATATATTTAAATATAAACAAGGATCAGAAAGGGAACTGATTTGAACCATCCAGTCTGGTGAACTTCTTCATTCACATATATATATATCATATAATAACTGGCAAGTACAACACCCCGGAACAATTATTTTGACGAGGATTATTTATTAATATGATATTAAGAGTAGTGGGTTCAGGTATACGGCTGCAAATCCATCTAGCTGTACTGTAGGTATAAATTGGGGCCATAGTAAGCTGAAATTATAGATTAGACAGGATATAATACAAACTGTATTTTTATTCCATTTTACTTGTTTTACCAATGGTTAATTACTTTAATTTTGTACTTGAGTAAAGTTAAAATAATCTGCCTCAGAAATACTTGAGTAAAAGTAAAGCATCTTGAATAAAATGTAAAAATCTCTCCAAAAGTACGTGAAGAAAAATAAAACACAATTTTGGACTTTCTTTAACAACAACTTTTGCATCTGCCATAATTACTATAACAATTGGAACTCTGAAGTGACCACATGTTGCGCTTACATCCTGAAGAAAGGTTTTTATGCTAATGTGATCACAAACTGGAATACAATTAGATAATATTAATAGCTTTTGTTCTGGCGATGGGATTCGTGGCTCAGACAAAAATGTAACGAAAATGTATTGTGAAGTTAATGATAATAATGAAGTAAAATTAGCATTACCTAAAGTAGATAAAAACTACTTTGTTACAACTAAAAGTAGTTAGTACAAATTGTACTTCGTTACTTGTTCTACTCGTCAAAGTTGTAGTACTTAAGAAGTGGTTTTACTTCGAAGTGGGTAACAAAGTAGTTTTACTTTGTCACATGACACCGCAGAGTTTTACCCTCAGCGTTGTGCTAGGGGAATTAATATAGCCCACACCAGGTAATCACTTTTGATTCATTCAAGACTGGTAAAAAATAACTTTTTGGCTAAGGGCATGAATGTAGGCATTAGGCACCAGGGATGGATCAAGTACATGCACAAAGTACTTTAAAGTTTGCCAAATACAAGTACTCATCTAAAAAATATATGCAAGTACAAGTACTTTGTGAAAAACTCCAGTACAGGTTCCAAGTACAATGTACTTTGAACATTTTAGTCAAGTACATTGAACGTTACGTTTATGTTTCATAATGGTGAAAGTCAAAGCGATGAATACACAAAAACAGCAGTATTATGCATTTATTCATTATTTATTTAAGTCAAGTCGTCAACTCATAAAACGGGCATTTTGCTTGCTTGTCTGCAGCGCCAGGTTCTGAGGTTCTGGACAGATTGCAATTTGCAACTGACTACTATTCAGTCATCATCTTAAACCAAGGCAATTATATCTACCACAAAAATCGACAATACAAGTGAAGTGGTGATTTCTGAACATCTGAAGCCACTACAACTGATCAAGGCATCAGATAGTGTTAGTTTATCCCATGTAACTGATTCATGGCTTCAACTGAACTTACTGAAGTGCATGTAAGTGCCTGTGCTTCTCCTCCCCTTTATACTTATAAACCAATCAACCACCATCACAAGTACCGTCAATTATGTTTCGTGTTTTGAAGCTTTGTACAAAATAAGAATAAATATACAGTAATTTTCACTGTATCCATTTCTTTTCAATCCTTCCGATAGACCCAACTACTTAACAAAAATGTAAAAAAGTACTTGTAAAAAGTACTTTGATGGTCAAGTCCAAGTACAGTACTCGCCATACTTAAGTGCACAAGTACTCAAGTACTCGAGTACTTGAACCCATCCCTGCTAGGTACCTAGTAAATAGGGACGTGTATGAACTCATCCTCGCAAGCCAGGGCTGTTTGCCATGCAAAACTAGTCCTGGCTGATCCCCTACGCGAAGTGCGGAAGTTAGCTGAGTCAAACTAGTAATTGACTTCGCCAGTCGCGACTGCATCACCCGTGAGAACAGCGCAAATACCCGCCCCAATTTGAAGACAGGATAAATGACTTCTGGGAATCCCAATATAATGACCCGTTCGCCCATTAGCACTAGCAGCTGAGCGGTATTGTGTATTAGAATAATTGCTTTCACTTCCTAAACATTGCATGTAATACTAGCCACGGTTGGTTGAAATTAGTTTTATTATGACCACCTGATCTGCCGCCAACCACTGAAATAGTGAGCGATTTCATAGGCTGAGCTTAAATTCAGAGTTTCGCAAAATGATCAGCCAGGGTATAATGCTGGCTGGCACTGACCTAATCAGCAGCAGCGACTCCTGGCTCGCGAGGACGTATGTACCCAGTATGTGTGTTGCATGACTGTTTACCAACGGCAGTGAACAAGAACAACAAGCCATACATCACAGCGTCTTCTTCCGTAATTCAATTCTCACACCACTCTGTGAACTTTGCCTTCTAATCGGCCTTTAAACATCTGTTTCTTTTTGCAATACTGGCTCAACATCCTGAAGGATGGCTTCGGCCAGTGGTGTGTCACATCCTGTTGGCTGGGTTATTGTCCGCTTGTTTCGTGGGAGGGTGAGGGTTGTTAATGTTATTTGACTTCGGTTTTTTGTGAGTCACTGTGATGTGTTAGTTGATGTAAGTTCATGGTATGACGTGTGGTAGTTTTTTGTGAGTCACTACGATGTGTTAGTTGATGTAAGTTCATGGTATGACGTGTGGTCGTTTTTTGTGAGTCACTGTGATGTGTTAGTTGATGTAAGTTCATGGTATGACATGTGGTCGTTTTTTGTGAGTCACTGTGATGTGTTAGTTGATGTAAGTTCATGGTATGACGTGTGGTCGTTTTTTGTGAGTCACTGTGATGTGTTAGTTGATGTAAGTTCATGGTATGACATGTGGTCGTTTTTTGTGAGTCACTGTGATGTGTAAGTTGATGTAAGTTCATGGTATGATGTGTGGTCGTTTTTTGTGAGTCACTGATGTGTTAGTTGATGTAAGTTCATGGTATGACGTGTGGTAGTTTTTTGTGAGTCACTACAATGTGTTAGTTGATGTAAGTTCATGGTATGACGTGTGGTCGTTTTTTGTGAGTCACTGTGAAGTGTTAGTTGATGTAAATTCATGGTATGACATGTGGTCGTTTTTTTTTGTGAGTCACTGTGATGTGTTAGTTGATGTAAGTTCATGGTATGACATGTGGTCGTTTTTTGTGAGTCACTGATGTGTTAGTTGATGTAAGTTCATGGTATGACGTGTGGTCGTTTTTATCATAAAATCATATAAAGTACCAGTATGTCTGTCCTGACATGAGTCAACATAATTGACCATTATCTCTAATTAAATGCCTTGGGGTGAATGTCATGTTTGTATTGCACATGGGGTGGAACTTAATTTACAGGTGTACGTGTAGTGGTGTTAATGATATGGTTGATTTAATCAGAGTCTGCATACTTTTGTTAGATGTATTACTGTAGTTATTTATTAATTAACTAATATATATTTATAATCTATTTATCTCGCAATTTACTATATAGTTGTTTTATAATATTTATGTATATATATATATACTTATTTTTACTACTGATGATATATAATTTACATCAATGTCATCTTTGATTTAGTTTCTCTAGTTCAGTTTTGTATTTATATGTTTTACTTGTATTATTATTATATTTATTTCTTATAATTTCTAACGACTATTGTCAACACTACTGAACAGAGTTCTACTTTGGATTTTAATGTCTAAATAAAGTTATTATTTATTAGAATCTTCAAAAGAACCAACTTTGATTGTTCGATCAGGTAATTTGCAAACTATGTCATAGTAGAGACTAACCCATTTTGATCATTTTTATGATTTTTGACTGGAATTGGTTAAAAATAATTTAATAGCTTGCATGATGATTTCATCAAAAACTAAATGTACGTTTGCACAACTGACATAGCATGTGTTTGTGGGTAGTAGATAGGTTTATTTTTTTCACAAAATTATTCAGAGTTTTTGTTAACAGCCAGGACCCGGGTAATTTACCCGGCTTTGGTGATCATTGTACCCAGCTATCGAGAAAGGAGAGGGGAAGCTTTTTATAAGTTCTTTTGTAAGTTCCACAAACAGGTCAGCGCATCAGTGATTTAATAATATTACAACATATTGCAACAAAACAGTGCAGTCAACGACACAGTTTGTTCCTGGTTCGTGTCGTTCCTCTGAGTTGACTTCCAACAATTCTCTGCGCTATTTGTTATTCCTGATAGAGACCGCCACTGTGCTTTTTCGTAGACGTGTGCCCCTGGCGAACCGATCAGCAACAATGTTGGTGTAGCGACATTATTTCACAAATTAAAACAGTCTAAGACTAAGCTAAGAAGCAGAAATGTTACAAGTCGTGGAATATAGCCACATAATAAGTATTTAATTATTGCGGGAGTTTTTCGGAACTGGTTAATGATTATGGCTACGACTGCGCTGGTTTTGTGCGGCATGTTCGCTACCGACATGTCAAAGTTCCAAAAAGCAAAACTGTCTATCTTTGGCTTGTGTGGTTTCTGATCTTTTTCCAGTTCGTTTTATAGCCACACATTTTGTTATATATATATATATATATCAATATTGATTCAGTGGGCCCAAAAAGCACTCTGGTTTGACTCGAACTGCGCATTTATATCAGTCTTTTCACGAGCATTTTTGGGCCTAAACGGTGGCATAGAATGCAATATTTTATTCATATTTGTTACATCACGTGACGTTTAAAATGCAGACAAACACTTAGACCTAGTTATAATATAATGATGACATTGAGGTGGGCTTGGTTTCTACATGCCTGTACTTCAGGTTCCTATTCCATTCCGGACTTTTTTAATCGGACTTGAATTTTTGCAGCAGCAAACATTAGCCAATGAACTTGACTTAGTGTTGTTAATGTCAATTACTTTTATGAGAAAAAAGGTCATTAACAAAGCCTAGGTATGCAGTTTAATGCAAAAACATCCAGTCAAGAAATATCGTGTACAGACAAAAGTCAATGACTTCGTATTTACCCCCTTCAAACATTGTATATTCTCACTTGTATTATAGTTAAACTTGTTTGGTTGTCTTGTCTTGCATATATATATTGTTATCAATGTTCTGAATAAACGTTCATTCATTCATTCATTCAGATAGTGAGCAGAATACAGCACTAGTCTACCTACCGTGACCCATTTTATGAGAGACATAATTAATGGTTACGCTGTACAGGGGTAAACTGTGCTTTTTCTTCAGCTAGTGTATGCATGAAGAGTTATGTTCAATTCTGACGTAAATATAGCCGGGTATTCATGATGCATTGTACTTAAACATTAACATTTCTAGTAGATAACAGGGAATGTAGAGGTGTTGCTAGTGGCATTCTAATTTGTTAGAATGATTTATTATTGTGCCCACATTTGTTGTTTCAGATTGATTTCATGTCGTAACTGCTGTTTAATTTCAAAGTTTTGTATGTCCATGTATTAAAAAACTTGATTTTCTTATCACAGTTCATAAGGTTCCGACATGTTAGTACTATGTAAACGATGTATAGTCATGTTAATACCATGTACAGTCATCTTAGTACCACGTATAATCATCTTAGTACCATACAGTCATGTTAGTATCATCATATTACCAAGTACTGTCATGTTAGTACCACGTACAGTCATGTTAGTACCATCATATTACCATGTACTGTCATGTTAGTACCATGTACTGTCATGTTAGTACCATGTACTGTCATGTTAGTACCATGTACAGTCATGTTAGTACCATCATATTACCACGTACTGTCATGTTAGTACCATGTACAGTCATGTTAGTACCACATACAGTCATGTTAGTACCATGTACAGTCATGTTAGTAACATGTACAGTCATGTTAGTAACATGTACAGTCATGTTAGTACCATGTCATATCACCACATACTTTCATGTTAGTACTACGTACAGTCATGTTAGTACCATCATATTACCACGTACTGTCATGTTAGTACCACATACAGTCATGTTAGTACCACATACAGTCATGTTAGTAACATGTACAGTCATGTTAGTACCACGTACAGTCATGTTAGTACCATGTACAGTCATGTTAGTACCATCATATTACCACGTACAGTCATGTTAGTATCACGTAGTCATGTTAGTACCACGTACAGTCACGTTAGTACCATGTACAGTCATATTAGTACCATCATATTACCACGTACTGTCATGTTAGTACCTCGTACAGTCATGTTAGTATCACGTACAGTCATGTTAGTACCATCATATTACCATGTACTGTCATGTTAGTACCATCATATTACCACGTACTGTCATGTTAGTACCATGTACAGTCATGTTAGTACCACGTACAGTCATGTTAGTACCACATATAGTCATGTTAGTAACATGTACAGTCATGTTAGTAACATGTACAGTCATGTTAGTACCATGTACAGTCATGTTATTACCATCATATTACCATGTACTGTCATGTTAGTACCACATACAGTCATGTTAGTACCACATACAGTCATGTTAGTACCATCATATTACCACATACTGTCATGTTAGTACCATCATATTACCATGTACTGTCATGTTAGTACCACATACAGTCATGTTAGTACCATCATATTACCACATACTGTCATGTTAGTACCACGTAGTCATGTTAGTACCACGTACAGTCATGTTAGTACCATGTACAGTCATATTAGTACCATCATATTACCACGTACTGTCATGTTAGTACCATGTACAGTCATATTAGTACCATGTATAGTCATGTTAGTACTATGTATAATCATGTTAGTACCCGGCATGTTAGTATGGCGGTTATAACAAGAAAAATGAGAATATTTTCATGGCTATCCACAGGTTAATATAAATAAATTTAATGTATGACGGGGTGGGGGCCTGATGTTAAATTACATTGGTTTCACGAACATTGTGTTGAAATTGAAATCATCATTTAATACTGAACTAAAAGATCGCAAAACAATTATCTACATTTTATGGGGACATTTATAAAGCATAACCCACCCACTTCAAACTCTTGAGTTAGAGTGTGCATATATATATATATATATATTATATATATATTGTAGAGCAGTGTTTTTGTAAGTCATAGTACCACACCTGTGTGCACAAGGTGTACCTGAGACCTGGTAATCAAATTGTCATGACGTCTGAGTCATGGTGATAGATAGATCACTACGAAAGCCCACGAAGGGGCACTACCACAATTTCAACGTGGACTCGGACAAAGCCAGGGGTGCCTTGCTTTCATACGATGGCATGTGTGTGACCATAACAGGTGCAGTGCTGCGTCAATACATAGATGTGCGTGTTGAGATAATTTATAATTCAAAGACGAACTGACATTGGGGCCATATTTTGTTATAACTTCCTGGTGCATTAACAGTAAAACTGCATTGACTTTGTGATAAATGTTTTGTAACGCAGCATCATTGGTTAATTATAGCCTAAGTGTAATACTATTTCTACATAGGTCTGCATTGATTTGTACTAAATGTTTAGCAATGCAACGTTTTTAACTAAATATAATTTGATGTATAATGTTGTTTGTTAACAATAAGCCAGCATTGATTTTGCAAAAAATCTTTTGCAAGGCAATGTCATTAGCCAATTATAGCGCCAATACATAAAGTTGTTAATTATTACCGGGTATATACCCGGTAATAATTACTATCGCCAATAGACAAGCAATGCGCGAGTGCAGGGGCGCGGGTGCATGTCTATTCATTTATTATAAGACATGAATAGCACAAGCTGTGAGGGATGGGCGAACCCACAAATTGCACACACGTCACACACATGCAACTCTAAGGTAGGAAACACGTAGCAAAGACAGATCCAGCACACATATATACCAAAACGTCTAGAGCTCCATCGACAGGAAGTGCGACTAGAGACGGCCTGCTACAGGCAGCAGTTCTTGATGATGTAATTTCAGGCATTCGCCAGTTCAGTTATTCAAGTGATGCTAAACAGACAATCATCGCGCTAGCCAGAAGACATGACTGGGTAAATATCATTGAACGCTGCAGGATATCTGTCATATGTGCTGAATGATATGATTTGGCACTTAAACAATTCAAAACTGTGCACTTTGCCAATATCCTGGCAACGGGGCAACGCCAACTGCAAGTGCTTCGCGAAGGGAGCGATTCCCGAAGATGTAATGTTTGACATCCAGGTGCTCTTCGTTCTTGTGACCCTTCCTCATGGCTACATGTGGTTACATGTGATTACATGTGGTTACATGTGGTTACATGTGGTTACATGTGGTTACATGTGGTTACATGTGGCTACATGTGGCTACATGTGGTTACATGTGGTTACATGTGGCTACATGTGGCTACATGTGGCTACATGTGGCTACATGTGGCTACATGTGGCTACATGTGGCTACATGTGGCTACATGTGGTTACATGTGGTTACATGTGGTTACATGTGGTTACATGTGGTTACATGTGGCTACATGTGGCTACATGTGGCTACATGTGGCTACATGTGGCTACATGTGGCTACATGTGGTTACATGTGGTTACATGTGGCTACATGTGGCTACATGTGGCTACATGTGGCTACATGTGGCTACATGTGGTACATGTGGCTACATGTGGCTACATGTGGTTACATGTGGCTACATGTGGCTACATGTGGTTACATGTGGCTACATGTGGCTAGATGTGGTTACATGTGGCTACATGTGGTTACATGTGGCTACATGTGGCTACATGTGGTTACATGTGGTTACATGTGGTTACATGTGGCTACATGTGGCTACATGTGGCTACATGTGGTTACATGTGGCTACATGTGGTTACATGTGGCTACATGTGGTTACATGTGGTTACATGTGGCTACATGTGGCTACATGTGGTTACATGTGGCTACATGTGGTTACATGTGGCTACATGTGGTTACATGTGGTTACATGTGGCTACCACATGATGCAGGCGATATGTTTGTCGTCGTTAGTTCTCAGGAACACAAGACAAGCATGCGCTGAATCTAATGATTGTGTTGTTGATAAGGATTTATTTATTTAGTGTTGTTAGTTTGCAACAGTATATGTCATCAATAAATCCTTATCAACAACACTATCACTAGATTCAGCGCAGGCTTGTCTTGTGTTCCCGAGAACTAACAACGGCAAACATATTGCCTGCACGAGACTGTTTTATAAAAAGCCGTAGATGTCAATATAATATGTATTTAATACGCACCTGGACATTTAAGTAAAAAATGAAGGGAAAAATGCTTGTTATACATGTGTGGAAATTTACGGTAGGGCCAACTCATACAAAACCAATACCTCCTTTAGAGATAGGTTTCCAGTAACGTGCAGAAAACTGCAAGTCACAGCCATCAATCATGGGCCACAATTATGTAGGTGTTGTTACGAGGTAAAGATCACATTTCCCTCAATCAACTGTGCGTCACTGTGCATTATGTGATGCTATTTTTTGCTGCGGAGTATTTCAGAGATAATACATAAACTGCTGTTAAGAAACATGAGATGTCTGCAGTTCATTGTTTGATTACTTTTTTCTTAGGCCAAGTGAAATATATGTTTGGTTTGGGGGTAATGTGTTAAAATATAGACAAGATGTGTATGATCTTGGTGATACCCTTATTCGTAAATTAGTCAATTACTCAAAGTTATTGGTTATTACTTTGTCATATAGCTGACTAAATGTATCCTAACAACTCTTTGCCATGCATCTCAGTCACTTAATGTCTATTAGGACACTGGAAACCTTGTTTACTATGTTTTCATATTCGGTTATTGTATTACCTATTTTCTATTATTAATAATTGATTAAAAATTTATTTGGTGAAGTAATTAGTTAAATGTCCATTAACAAATAATCTGAAATGGCCACTTCAAGGTGATGGTTTGTATAATATAATTATGTCTAAACGTTTCAATTACATCTAGACACAATTCAAACTTGATGCCACAGGCTTCATGAGAAACTATTAAACAAAGATTTCTTTGTAAAGGATGCATTGTATAGTATAGAGAATGTGTGTAAAACTTCTGTTTTAGTCAAAAACGCAAGAGTTGTCAATGCTCTCTGTTTTATGTCAACAGTAACTGAATGAACATTGTTTTAATTTAATTGTGCACCACTTAATGTATGTAATTAGCTTCCATTTTACACTAACTAAAACTCATCTGAATATTTCAGATCGCATAGCAAGTTTTGTGAAAGATAATTGAAATTATGTATAATATTAATAACAGAGAACCCGGACCATGAATCCATTCAAGAATAGTTAAAGCTGACTGTCCTCATTCTGTGATGTACTGTGTCTTTATGCAAATGACCTTTCCCTAAACAGTGATGTTTTACATTACAGGATCATCTGCCATGTACAGTCACCAAGCCTGGTGAGTATGTCACATTGATGCTGTTCTGTCATTGTGAGTGTCACTACTGTCAATGTCACCACCGTCAATGTCAACACTCTCACAGTATGTGTCACCACTGTCACGGTGAGCGAAATTACTGTCACTACCAGTGTCACCGCTGTCACTGAGTGCCACCACTGTAATTGAGTGTCACCAATGTCACTATGAGTGTCATCACTGTCACTATGTGTGTCACCTCTGTCACTATGTGTGTCACCTCTGTCGTTATGAGTGTCACCACCATTTATACAAGTGTCACCATTGTCACTATGAGTGTCACCACCATTTCTACAAGTGTCATCACTGTCACTATGTGTGTCACCTGTCATTATGAGTGTCACCATTGTCACTATGAGTGTCACCACCATTTCTACAAGTGTCACCATTGTCACTATGAGTGTCACCACTGTCTCTACGAGGGACTGCTGTGTTGCAGGCTGTTTGCCAGATGAGAAGCCACCCCCCATGGAAGGGTGGCCGGGCAAGCCAAAAGACCTCAATGTCACTACGTTCATGAGGGAGTTTCCCGACCCGAAGTACGCAGGGAAGAAGTATCCTGGCATGAACATCACCTGGCGTATCCCAGATGACAGTAAGTACAGCGAGGTGGTCTCGTCACATGGTGTCTCATCAATCGTATGTCTGTTTAACTCTACTGCGCAACCGTGCCAAAAACGCCCATCCCCTTGTACATGCAGGCCATCCATGTAGAAGTTGTTTCTTCTACGCATTTTGTTTACCGATCCTTCTTTTACATTAACTAGCCAGGTCAGATTGGTGACCTAGATTCTATAAAGGTCAAGAATACATGTGCTTTCGCCATCTTGCAAAAGCTGTTTGTGAATTAAGAGAGTTTATTTGGAAGGAAGTTGCTTTCGTCATAATGAAGTCCATCAATCTTCAGAAATCGATGTATGTTGTTTCATCTGTTAATTTGTTAACCCTCTCAAGGCCAGATTAATGCAAATATGTGCCTGTTATTGAATCCTATTAAATCAAGAGAATGTGCTGTGAGTGAATCATGTGATATACTCGGGTTGCATGAATGCAAATAAATAAATAATTTTTGATCCGATTCAAATAAAATTTTCCACTACATCTGAAGAACTAATTCCTGGTGTAACTAGCAAAGTATGTGACATATTTGTCAATTTATTACCCAAATATGAATTGCTAAAGTTTGACAAAAATAAAATACTAAAATAATTTTCAACAATTAATTATATTTATTTTTTTTTCATTACTAATTAGCGGTTACATGCTGCATATGAAATGTTCATAAATTACTATGCTACAGAATGGAAAACTAATTAAATGTCTATGGTAAATAAAACTGAAATAATTTAAGTTTTTCAGAGTGCATGTATTTTCAAGATTTTATACAAAATGGCGTTCTTTGTGATCATAGCCGTCATCCCGTCTGAACTATTAAGTTGGTGTTATGTTTAAAATGCGTAATCATAGTGCAAAACATTCCCCTTCGATGGCAGCGTTCGTTATAAACTCGATTCGAAAATCCCATCAAAGTCCGAATTACTGGAGTTCGACATAATGACAATGTCGAGAATTACACCAAAGCTAAAAAAACACCACCGGCTTCGTTGCGCGGCGCATTAGTACTTCTTTACAACAAAATAGACCACTCAAAAGTTAGCATTTAATCGTAGAAATCGCCTGCGGACGCGTGTTTTGGAATAATTCCTGGGTGCTTCCATGTTTATGCCCGCAGCAAATGTTAAACTTTAATCTCATTGGCTGAAAATCACCATTAAAATATTCACTGCGTGGCGTAAAAGAGGGACCGGAAATTGTTTGTCGCTGCATTCGACTACAAAACCGCGTGGTGGTTGGCGCTATTTAGTCACGGAAATCGCCATCATTTGACGCTTCCCAGTGAAACTTCAATATTATTATATGTTAACTGCCGAAATAAATTGCCGTTATTGCATGACACTGTTTCGTGGTACCAGTTTAAATGTGCCCCTGTATTCAGGCGTATTCAGGCGTTCTGGCCGTGAGTGGGAGTCGGGTTGATTCGGGCGTTCTGACCACGAGAGGGTTAAAGCATATTACCGGGCCGACAATTAGTCTTCAAACCACTTGTCTGACACATGAGTTTTGAGAGACCTAGGAACATCAACAAAATTAACATCATCCGGATAATCACATTCACATGAAAATTCCTAGTTTGAAAATCACCTGAATAATGTTTGGTCCAAAATGAAATATTGGACCAAGCATGTTTATTTTTAGTCCTTTGGCCAAAGGTCCAAGGGACTATTGCCATCACTCTGCGTCTGCCGTCTGCCGTCCGCCGTCCGTCGTTAACTGTCGGCATCTCAGAAACCATTCAGCAACTTTTTCTCTAATTTTGCATAGTCGTATCTTGGGGCACTGCCACTATGCACGAGAAATCTGTATTTGATTGAATCATTTTAAGGGCTCCCTAGGGCCTCCAAGGACCCCAAAACTGGTAAAAATGTAACATTTGGCCTATTTTTTCAAAAACTTTTCAACTTTTTCTCTAATTTTGCATAGATGTATCTTAGGGTGCTGCCACTATATACAAGAAATCTGTATTTGATTTAATCATTCTAAGGGCACCTAAGGGGCCCCCAAAGCGCAAAAGGTTTACAGTATCTAGTGATGTGGTTTTGAGAAGGGCCCTTGAGACCACCCCTAATAGTAGATGTTGTGTAATGTGCCACAAAGTCAAAAGCTGTGACTAATCTCTACAGCCTAGGCCATTGAGACCTTGACTAATCTTTAATTGGTCACAGCGCCCAGGCAGAGTAGACACACTTGACCCCTGTTAGACTGAACAGTTGCCTAACACTTTTAAACTGTATCTTCAAAACTATTGATTTTCTATAATTGCAAGTTATGTTTATTTTGATGTTCATTTAATTATTATAAAATGGTGAAATATCCTACACTTTATTTATATCAAATGCATTCTACTGTTCTGTTTACGCTTGCCATGGTACTGTGTAAATCAATTGTATCAATATAGACTAATAATTACAGATTCACAATATAGTTGACACCTGAAACAACCAAATGTCAACCATTAGAAGATTTGACATAGTTCCACTATACACTATATATGTAAATTTAACCAGCTGCCATGTCAAGTCCGTTATAATTGTGACTAACAGTGTTCAAAATTATTCAGGTAAATAGCAAATAACAAAGGACACAAGTTTTCTCCTTGCCATACCTCTACACATGAGAAGACGGCTGACACAGCCTGGCCCTCATTTAGACATGATTTAGCATTTTTGTACATGTTGTATACAACTTTCAACACAATACCATTAATACCGCATGAAATTATCTTATACCACAGGGAGGACCCGTCTACTAAATCAAATGCTTTCTTGTAATCGATGAAGACACAATAAAGCCTTTTGAGTCGAGACAAATACAATTCAACCAATACCCCTATCTGAACACTGCCTGTTCTTCACCTATTACATTCGCTTTGTTTAGGTATGTGGTCAGTCTGGTGTTCTGAACAATCACTAAGGATTAATGAACACTTGTGCAGAATGTCACCCACTTGGCAGGTTTAATTGATCTATTCAGCAATGAGGACACTGCTTAGGCCTCACTCTGGACACTGTCACTCACAGTGTTGTATATTGTCTTAGTTGGTGCATTGAGCTAATCTACTTGACCATGAATCAGTGGTGGCTCTGGTTGTGTATTACACCCAGCTGTGGAGCTAAGATTCTCTGCCTGCTATTGTTTGATGGCAGCTGTGACTAATCTGTAATTGGTCACTGGCAGTAGCTTGTGTCTACAGACAGCATTAAGCCACTAGGCCCCTGTTAAACTGGACAGTTGCCTGTAGGTTTTAAACTGTGTCAAACAGTGAGTCTACCTTTTGCTCTCAGATAATCTGTCCTCTTAGTTTTAAACATGAAGACATAATCTGGCATAACTTAATAAGTCTTTGTAGCAGCACATTTGTACTTCCAGTGTATCATTGCAACATAACATACATATTACATACTGTGTGCCACATTTGAATGTTGTGCATGTAATATTTCCATGCAATCCATTTGCATATATTTCTTCATTTTCACTTTTTGATCTTTACCATGTTCAATGCTCCATAACTTTGCCAATTTTTGTAGCAGTCATATTTTTTGAAACCGTGTAAAGCACCCTACCAAACCTTTACAAGGATGTAACAAAACAATGTTACAATTTTTCCGAATTATCACACATTTGGTCAGCCGGGGTCACATATAGACGTATTAGTCCAAAGGACTTCAGGGCCACGTCGCCCATTTTTTTTATTGATATATCGATTAATTTTAGTTCTAAACAGAACTGTCCTGGTACATTTCATGGAATGGTATAAGCAAAACAGGTGTGAATTACATCACGTCTGCCATGCGAAATTGCGCCTAATAGTAAATAACAAGCAATGCAAGCTAGTATATGTAATGAAACCGACAGCATACTAGTTGTCATTTTCCACATGGTGTCAGAAGTGGGACGATGTGTTTTTTGTCGTTTTAGTCTCCTACAAGTACATACAAGGATTCCAGCTGACGGCGCTAGTGATGAGTGGTCCAAACGTAGGCAGGCGACATTGCCGCACCTTCGACTTAAGCCGAGCACAGTGGAACAGTACTGACCTGAAAGATAAGGTCAGTTGAGTTACTGCACCTGTCATCTTCGACTTAAGGGGTCAGCACACTGATAGTTTTCCCATTGGCGACCATGTTAACGTTTTGTCTGATTATAAGAAAATGTGACCTATAAAATGTCTTAAACTTCTCACCTGCTGTTATCATCATCTCATTGACATGCTGGTCGAGTTTAGTCAAAATCTAGTATTTCTAGCTCTTGCAAAATGCCTGTATGTATGATACTCGTCAATATTTACAAATGGATGCAGGCAGTAATCTGGCTAAAGGGTCAACTAGCCAGATTGCTGCCAAATACCCTTCCGCTTAGTAAAATCAGCTAAAAATACACCATTTTACTGTCAACAGCTTCTACAATCACATCTAGAAATCTGACTACTCAAATGCACTTATGTCAGAGCAGGTGAATATTGTAAAAAGATAATTTCCCAAAAATATACTGCACTTTTTCATCTATAACCAAGCAGGAAGTCTAACAGTGTCCTGACCCCTTAAGCTGAGCACAGTGGAACAGCACTGACCTCAAAGATAAGGTAAGTTGAGTTACTGCATCTGTCCCCTCTGTGCAAGCATGTCTGTGTGCAATCAAGCGTTCATACATGACAGTAAATTGTGAGTGTACATCAGACATTTCTATCATGTTTTTACTGTGCAACATTCCTTTATTCTGGTTAACCTGGGCTTAGACATAGTAGTCAGGGTTCAAATTTTGTTGTGACCCCGGGGGCCTGCTGGCCCCTAGATTCACTGCCAGCTCCTAATTGTTTCAAGTCTAGGAACCTGACTGGCCCATTAAACTTGAGGCATTTAATTCCCTATTGTGACATGAGTTATCCAAACTAGGTCGTGTGACATGTACACAATCTGCGACGTGTATAAAACGGAGCCCCATACAGACCAGAAAAAAGTGTTTATGTTCACCGAAGTGAACTTTTTACTTGTCAGTTCCATTTTAGCAACACATTTATCAGGGTCCATACGGGGCCTTGAAATTCTTGAAAAACCTTGAATTACAGCAATCCAAATTCAAGGCCTTGATATCCTTCAATTCTGGCTTTCAGCCTTGAAAAGCCTTGATTAAGCTCTGCCTCTGGCCGTTGTTCACTGGTAGCCAGTGCTTTCCTTGCTGATGTCAGCCTGAGACCCAGGTTGCCATATCTGCTTATTTTGCAAAATCCATGGCTCTGCTGTTGGCTACAGTTGCCCACTGACCCTGGTAGCCTTTGTTCATCAGTAGGAGGGCCCCCATCCCCCACTTGCTGGGGAGCACTTCTGCTGCCCATCTGCTTATATTGCACAACCATTGCCCATGGACCCCTTTTCATGAAGCAAGGCTTCCTGTTAATTAAAATTTATCTTCCTTGACCAATAACTTTTATAGGTATGTGTGTTACATACTTAGATTGAGCAGCCCTTGTTTCCATAGACTCATGAGGCAGTCTAATCATTCCACCAAGTCTGTTGTTTGTTAGCATTTTTATGTCACTCCATCTTTTGTTGACCAGCTGTCAGCGGTCTGGTGCCAGTTCATACTCGGTTAAATAGCTTTGATTTTTCCTTTCATTATCCTTGAAATAGCCTTGAATTTGGTATCTGTCGTAGTGTACAGACCCTGATTTATGTATGTGTCATCGAAGTAGTACCTAGTCAAAAGCCAGCAGTTGTGTACAAAGTCGGTAGTTGTGTAATATCCGGGCTCACCTCGATTTCACTGTTATAAATATATTTTACATACCACTTAAATGTGATACTTCAGTGCATTAATTCTTCATTCCCATCATCCCACCCTACCCAGGCATATTTAATTAAAAAATTATTATCGTAGCACACGTTTAAGGTCTAATAATCCCCAGGTTTCATAACCATGCGCTGTTATCCCTCATTTTAAGCAAGCAGGCGCATACTGGGCATACATACCAATTTGGGTCTAAAAATGCCATAAGATGCAGCATTTTTAAACATTATATACCTGAGGTGATGTGGAGTTATTGAATAAACGCATGGAGGTGTTAAATGTACACAACAATGAAGTTATTATGGCAAAATAAAGGTGGGCCCGGATTCTCGGAGTTTGAGCTTGGTGCCAAATGGATTATTAATTGTGCAGCCAAAGTATAATACTGCACGCTCAGAGAAACACTTATAAAATCAATCCATCTGTCATGGGCTGCTGCTATATATTCATTCTCCGTTTAATCCATAGATTGTCCATTTCCCTTTTCCGTATTTTCTTTGCAGAATTCGTACATAAACAGCATATTTTGTTTTGCCACTTAAAACTCGGCGGAGCTAACCAAAGTCTGACGGCCGATACAGAATATTCATGAGCATGCCTTATGTGGATCATAAATGCTGGTGTGAACTGGAAACTCTGCGTATTCCGAGTTATGATATTGATATATTTTCATGGTCATTAGTGATTAACAAACTGTAATTCTAACAAAATAATTGCATAGAATTACATGATTTAGTCATATTAACGAGATTATTGAATAATTGTGTACATTGTAAAGACATTTAGATTCCCAGAGAATTGCTTTAAGTCATGTGTTTTGTTGATACTTGAAACATGAGGTGATGTGGATTCAGGTGATGTTCTACTATGATGGCCACTACCCATGTGCTAGGAAGGCTACGTACTATATCCAACTCTACAGTCTACCCAAGGCTGATGTTGAGCACAGCGGCAACTACGTTGACGAATACATTGTGACACCAGGCGCGGAAAGTAAGGAGTACCACTGAGACCATACATTTAATGGGCTACACTTCTTCCTTTTACGGCCAACATCAATATACTCGGGGGTTTACAAGATGCAAGATCCTGCATCCAATATGCATAGAAACAGTACCCGGACGCGTGCAAAATAATCGTTGTGTCCCAGTGGACATATAACAAAAATAGACAGTGATTATGAATGCGTTAACTTGGTATTACAGAATCAGTTCGTTTGGTATTTCTTTTCACGAGTCCTTCCAAATAACTATTCCCGTAGGCGTATGCTTCCCGATTCTGAAGGGTGCCTAATCCTCCATATGGCGCCACCCTGCACATAGTTTTGCAGAAAAGCCTCTAGGGACTGAATCGCGAACCAGAATACTCTTCCAATCCGTGTGCAATGAAAAACAAAGTGACCTACGAACATTCTTTTGTATAACTAACAGCTTGTTATCACCAAACAAATGACGGACCGTATGGCGTCAATAGAGAGTGCAAGCACTCCGATTCTGACTCCCATCCCGGGGCAAATCACACCAGTCGCTCGTCCAACAATCGAACCGATTTGATACCTCAGTATGTTTACGCCGTCATTCCACATTGTTTCAGATGTACAGTACATTGTTATAAAATATTGATTTGAGAGCACTTTTGAGGACCAAATAGTGCTCCGGTTTGCATCAACATATGATTTAAACTGCTTGTTTCAAATGCGGCATGCAGTAACCCACAACCGCAGCGGTGCACACTGATTCAAACCTGAGTGAGCGCTATTTAGGAAATTTTTTCCTGAAACGATGTGGAATGATGGAATAAACGCATTGAGGTATAATATTTAGGCACAACTGTCATAATGTCAAAATCACAAATAAATGTCCACAAAGTAATGCTTAGTTCCATCTGCTGCCTATTGGCTATTCCTATGCTGCTGTCATCACCACGGTCAGGTTTTCCGCCACCGAAACAAATTCAGGATCCTTCTAAAGTGAGTCATAGCGTCCACGATATCCTTAGCTTAGCCTTAGGAGATTTCCCAATGTGATGTTTACACGCAAGCCAAGGCATCTAGCAGACTAGCATGCCCTCTCCTAAGGGAGGAAGGCTACTCTAACTTCCAAAACTACGTCGATTATTAAGGGAAAACATCAACAAATAAAACAGTATATTGTAACAGGGTATTTTTGTCAAGTTCTTGTTAGTATCAAACTATTAATAATAATAATCGGGTTTACATGGGTTGTATAAGTTGTGATATTTAGAAAACAATACTTACAATTAAAAAAGAGCAATAAGTGGGACCCTCGCTACAGGCTTGGGACCCCCTCAAAAGAAGGCTGGGGGTCCCGTGGACCCTTGAACACAAACATCCAGGTAAACCCCTGATATACTGATCATGAATTGTCATATTTTTATTAACTGTCACATCTTTAAAAACTACTTATCCTAGCTTGACCTCATTTTCAGTGTAATATATATATATATATATACACGAGTTGTTCTTCAGTAATGGTGCCAAGTGGGGGTATGCCCACTCAGATCCATTTCGTAACTGCTGTCTTGCGACACAACTTGCAAGAAGGCCATCATTGTAAAGGAAACGGACCACAGAATCGCTACATATCAGTAACCAAGCGGCTTAGTAAAAGTTAGTAAAAATATGTTTACAGACTCGAATCTCATTGTGTGCTGCTGAAACTGAATGTGTTTACCTTGTTTTTGCATTATGGGATGACACTAAAGCATAAGTGACAGTTGACAATGTTTCTTTATGTTTTGACTTTGTGAAATTTAACTTTCTTTCAAGGTGTAACCTGTGCAACAATGGCGTCACACGTTCAAAATTTAATTGCTAGCGCCGTGTGCCTGTCGCTAGATTTAAAATCAAACAAAAGTACTTTTCACCACAGAAATTCATCAAAATGGATCAGAAACAGTCATTATCCAGAAAGCATATGTACACAGTAAATGTTGCAGTCTGATTTTGTGCGTGGCGTCGCAAATGAAGCCCTGGTTACGCCATTTTTTTAATTGATCTTTGTCCAAAACTACGCGGTGTTCCCCGGCGTTAGGCTTTTCCACAGACTTCTAAGAACAGAAAGCAAAGAATGATGATGTTTTACACAGGGATTCCCCTTCAGAGATCACATCATTGACCAAAAATAGTGCAGCATCACGTGCCAGCCTGACGCGCAGATTACGTGAGGAACACTTTCGGTCGGTAGTCTACATTTTTTGCTTTCTGCAAGGCTGATTTGGTAAAAGATTAGTTTAAAATGCAATATTTTGTTGTGAAAGTTCGATAAATGTGTATTTAAGTTTTTGGAGCTTTGATGAGTGTGAATTGAAGCTGATCTGCCGATACACGACCAACACGTGGCGGGTAAAAATGGCATCGTGACTCCCGTGTATCGCACGTTACGCGACATCACTGATATATACATTAACGTGCAAATTATCGCATTGTTATGTCAATATTTAATCAATTGTGTAATAAAATGAAGATGTTTACAACATTTCAAGCGTCATTCACTTTCATAACTGAGAATTGGAAAATCCGTCACCTGCACATCATGAATGCATGATGTGCAGGTTATATGTTCAATTTCCAATAATGGTGTCCCGTGATGCGCAAGTTACACTGGTGAAAGTTTTAATAAATGTTACTAGGTTTTTGTGCAACTCTACCATTTCCTTTGTGTGACTAAACTCTGCAAAAACAGGGATACTAATGGAAAAATAGCCAAACCTCTGGTACCAGCTACTCTTTTGTTTGGGTACTGGATTGTTACAAATGAAAAAACAATTTTGAAAAATTAAGAGGACTCCTTTAATTTTGTTATAAAGAGATGTAAACATTTCATGATTCTTGTGTTTTAATTTCCACACTGTACTGTACAGTTCTTACGACTCAGGTCTCCACTGTCTTTTCTTTTTCCATGTTTTTATTACTTTGACGCACAAGTAACACAGGTTACACGGTAGATTAAACAAATTGTATATTTCAAAACTGAGATCAGCTGAGATAATATCCAGCCACACAGTTCTTTTACACCGTTCTCAACTCCTGATATTAGTTTAGCTGAACTTGTCTTATGTTCTGACAAGATGTTATGTCATCAGCGCAGCCTGCGCTACTGTGTCACAACTTAAACATTCCTAGTACCATACTGAAGGATACATATGAACAGAATATATGAATACATTGATAACAAGATTTATTAACAATGACAAAGTGAAACTCCACAGATAAAACTTTTCCAGGCTTATGGCATGGATCCATCTGATTTCATCCAGATTATGTAACGACCGTGTATACAAGTGATTTTTTATTTTGCAATTCAGATACTACAATGTTTCTTCTTTCCAAAAAGCTATAGTTCAAAACCAAATTGGCCGATTTAAATTTTGACCAGTTTTCCCCTTTTCTGTCAACATTACTGAAGAACAACTTATTTAGAAAGTCACATGTGACATAGTAATCAATTTACATGATGGTAGCCATGGTATCTAGACAATCGTAAAAAAATCTGACTGGGGTGGTTTTGTTGAATGTCACATGCAAAATTGGAATCTTATATTTGCACCACTGAGCTCGGACTGTCTGAGGATATTGGCATGTTAGAAGTGATTTATTACTATTATTATTATATTTCTATTTGTTGAAGTATTCAACTTGTGGCAGTTGCAAGCACATGGGCCCAGAGTCTGTGAATCTTCTATCAGACTCGGCAGTTGCCACCAATCACAGGCCCTGTTGGCTCATGCAGGTTTTTGATATATTGGCCGATTTTGCCATTCTAGTGGAAAACAAACAGGAAGTACAATAGTTATGTAGAACACGGCTCACCATCATTTTTTACCATCCCTGACGTGTTTGCCCTCAACCGGCAGCCTCCATGTTTTACTCCCACTACCCTATAATATTTCTCATCCAGTAATGTGTCCAAACCACCACAATTTGACCTTTCTTAGTTCATTCGTTGCACCACACCCAGTTTTCTTGTGATATTTCTGTCGTGTTTTGTCACTCTAACATTCCTTATATTACTTCTTAAACATAACTTACACCAATGACTAAAATGTGACCTTCTCGAAAGAGAATGTGCCGGGGGTGTCCTCTTGTAATGGAGCCAGGAAGTCAGCAGCAATGGTTTTGTTACAGTTGCTGTGTTTTCTTCTGCTTAGCTATGAACCAATCGGATCCTGCAAACTGGGTGACAGCAATGAACTTCCACCTCATCCCTGCTTCCAATCAGATCGATGTTTGGTTCGAGCTGGCGCCCCCTAGCTTCCGCTTTGTGCAATACGACATCATGCTGGTCAATGCAACACAAGCAGATGGCCGTGCCAGTAATCAGTGGACACACAAGACAGAAGTTGTCGTCCATAAAGGGGTGAGTTGATGCTTATCATTTCTGTTCGCATTCCACAGTCAGATTTACCTTTTCTCTTCAATTATGTTTCGGCAGCATACAGCTGTCTTCATGAGACTGACTACCACGAGGTGATGCATGTTCTTTACGCATGCTGCCACTGGTGATGCAGTGACTAGAGCTTTGGAATCTCGACCGAGAGAACCCGGGTTCGAATCCTGCAGTGTCGAACCTTGGGCATTTATTCTACATTGTTCCAGTTCACTCAGCTGTATGAATGAATACCTGGCTATGGACAGTGGAGAATATTTATGTACGAATAGTCTTTGTACATTAATTGCAGCGTGGCTGAATGCTTCCCAGAGAAGTCGCGACAGTGTTCGATTGAACAGGTCTACCAGGGAGTAAAGTGTAAAGCACTTTGAGCAGTCCTGAGGACTGGATACTGCGTTATATAAGAACTTATGTTTTTTTATAACGACTACCATGCCGCCATCTTGTGGAATAATGGTAATTAGCCTTGCAGAGAAAATTTAAAGCTGCTGAAACTTAGTGAAAGAACGAAGATAAATTTGATAGAAACAAGAAAAATATTTGAAGTCACTGATCTGATTAATCACTTAGCAAATGGGTGGGGATGTTTTGTCAGACTTTGAGTAGATTTATTCCATTGTTGTTACAACTTTCTACTAATTAGTCTTGTAAGAAGAAGCCCCTTATTATGAGTAATCTTGTACTGTGTACTAAGAACTACCAGTATGTAATCACTGTGTGGTTCATTGTGTATATAGACTGACATCAAGTCGTTGTTTGTAGGAGACTGGATACAGACAGGTAACCTTCCTGAAAGTCTGTCCCGGCAGCTACACCATCAATGTAAGTGGTGTTTATATTTCTCTTGAAGCAAAGTATAATTATAGCAGGGTTTTAATTTATTCCAGTTTATCTTGGCAGCACCTATGTATTAATACGCTAACATTGGCGCCTTATAAGTACATCTCCTGTGAGACGCCGACGATGTTCACTTCCTTTGATCATTGGGCTCTAATCTATAAAGATGAAAATACTCTAATTGTGATAACAGCTGCCCTTTTTTATTGCTCCATGGGTCAATGTAAACTAGTAAAACCGATCATTCTTATTCCATGGTCATCTGTACAAAATATGTCATTCTAGATGTGTGGTCTAAATATGTAGTCAGTAAACGCTATACAGGTCAGTTCAGTTCATCCCGAGACCTGTCAGGTCGTAGTGGAGATAGGAGGGACGCAGTCACAGCAAATGCTCTCCAGCCAGGGCGGTCTAGCGCAAGTCTCAGTAGTGTTTGGACGTCAAGGTCGGCCCACTCCCGTATGTTGTCCATCCAGGTCTTCCTTTGCCTGCCTCTCCGTCTGCTGCCCTCCAGAGTGCCCTGCATGATTGTCTTGGCAAGGGAGTCGTGGTGTGTGACATGGCCGTACCATGCCAACTTTCTCCTCTTTACTGTTGCGAGGAGTGGCTCCTGTGGGCCTGCCAGGACAGTGATCTAGTTTCAGACAAAGTCATTGCTCTTGTGCTCGGCCCAAGATATGTGCAGCAGGCGTCTGAAGCACTTTGTCTCAAACGCCTGTATCTTCTTCGTCATTGCAGCCATCAGTGTCCAATTTTCGCAGCCATAGAGCAGGATGGAGACAACAAGGGCTCTGTACAGTCTGATCTTAGTTGAGAAGCTGATCTTAATGCTTCGCCATATCTTACTGAGTTTGGTCATTGCTGCTGTCGCAAGGGCTATTTGAATCTGGATCTCTTTGTCCGATTGTCCATCTTTGATGAGTGTGGAGCCGAGACATTTGAACGCATCCACTTCCTCCAGCTTCTGGCCGTTCATCGTGATGTCAGCAGTGCTGCTGGCCATCACCTTGCTCTTTTCATTGCTTACTTCCATGCCGTAAGCGCCTGCTCTACCCACTATTCTATTGGTGACATCTTGGAGCTCGTTGTTGCTTCCTCCAAGAAGATCTATATCGTCTGCAAATCACAGGTTGCTGACAGGTCTGCCTCCCACAGAGATGGTGGTGTTGAAGTTGTGGAGGGCTTCTCTCATGATGTTCTCGAGGTAGATGTTGAAGAGAACTGGCGACAGCAAGCAACCTTGATGGACTCCGACTATGGTCCTGAAGTACTCCCCTATTTGGCTGTTGAGAAGGACCGCACTGCTGGCATTGTTATGCAGTGCACTGATGACTTGAGTGATGCCTTCTTCAATGTTGAAGCGCCTTAGCACTTGCCACAGACCTTTGTGCCACACCCTGTCAAAAGCCTTCTTGAAGTCTATAAAGTTGTGGAATAGGCTCTTCTGGTGTTGCACGTGCTTTTCGATCAGGATTGGTTTGTGGTACTTCTTCCGGATCTGAATCCGGCCTGCTCTTCTGCTAGTAGTTCTTCTGATTGCTTTTTCAACCGGTTCAAAATGATGTGGAGCAGGATCTTGCTTGGGTGGCTAATGAGGCTAATGGTTTGATAGTTTTGGCACTTCCGGAGATTTCCTTTCTTAGGTAATGGGATGATGAGTGACTGTCCATTCTTTTGGCCACTGTTTGAAGTCCCAGATCTTCTGGCAAATGGCAGTCACTGCAGTGACCATTCCTTCGCCACCATGTTTGAGCAGCTCCGCTGGAATGTTGTCTGCTCCTGGTGATTTCCCTACTGATGTACTGTGGATGGCTGCTTCCACCTCTTCCCTTAAAGTTGGCAATGTTTCTGGTTCTCTCTCTGGGGCCAGCTCTGTCTGCAGCACGCTGATATCAGGCTGCAGGGGGTAATTGTAGAGCTCCTGACTGTACTCCATCCACGTCTTTAAGACTTTGCCAGTCTCTGTCAGGTGTGCTCCAGTGCTATCTTCAGTGACTGGTGTTCTGTTTTGCTGCGGCTTGGTCAGGTTCTTCAGTGTGTTGAAGGCTTGCTTGCTGTTTCCCTGAACCTTTCCTTTTTCAATACTGGCATACTGCTCCTCAATCCACTGTTCTTTGGCTGCTTTCATTTCCTTCCGTATTCTCCTGTTTCTTCTTCAATTCTCATCTTTCGTCACAGAGGTCAAGGATGTTGTTTGTGACCCAGGGTTTTTTCCTCCTCCTCTGTCGATCCAGTACCTCCTCAGCTGTATTGCGGACTATCTCATTGAAGTTGTTAGTGAGCACATTAATGTCATTGTCCAGGAGGTTGAGTGCCGCAAACTTCCCCCCCTATCTGAGCCTGAAATACTGCAGCCACTTTGGGATCTTTCAGCTTGTCGACGTCAAACCTGACACGTAGCTGTGCCGCATGATATTTCTTTTTTAACTTGAGCTTCATTGTAAGCATGACAAGGTCGTGATCGCTGCCTATGTCAGCTCCCGGGAATGTCCTGGACTGTGCTTTGTTAATGCTGGACTTGAAGCGACGAGGTGTCAGAATGAAATCAATTTGATTGTGAATCAGGTCGCTTAATGAGTGTTATGTTGTTCTGCGAGAGAGCTTGTGTGGGCATAGGGTGTTTGCCAAGGTCAGTCTGTGGCTGTCTGCAAACTCCAGGAGGCGGAGTCCCCTTTCGTTGGTTTCTTCTATACCAAATTTCCCAACTGTTCCAGACCAGCGTACGTGGGCGTCTGGACCCACTTTAGCATTCCAGTCACCTTGTACGATGATGATGTCCTTCTTTGGGGTCTTGGTGATAATGCTTTTGAAGTCTTCATAGAAAGCCTCTACTTCCTCATCATCGTGGGCTGTTGTTGTGCATAAACCTGGATGATGGAGATGTTCTTAGGTGTAGCTGAGATGCAGATGGCGATGATTCTGCTGGATATGGGGGTGCAGCTGATAATGCACCCTGCAAATTCCTTCCGTACGATGAAGGTGACCACATGCCGGTACTTGGTCTGGGCTCCACCGTACCATATCTTGTGTCCGTCCTCTGTTGTTGTCTCGCCAAAATCTACCCACCTCACCTGAGAGAATCCAATTATGTCCCAGTGATATCTCTATACAGCATCATGATATTATCATATTTAATTCTCTGTCAAAATGACCAATGCTAAATACTAGCTGACCCAAGGAGAAAACACCAAGGGATGCCATTTGCACCATTAGAGTATTTCGATCATATACTTGTTCTTGTTGACAAGGAATTTTACTGACAGTTATATGCAACAAATAATTCAGTGGCACCACGTGGCGAATGGCTGACCAATCAACTTGTCCACTAAAAAAGTAAATAAATCTAGGTAAATACCTTTGTTTTTTAATGCATTGCTAGTTGGTATATCGGAAGCCATTGGTCCAGGGGCGTGAATGAACTTAGAAAGAGACGAGTTGACCTCAGCACATGGGAGGAGAAACACTTACCTTGCCTCCAAGTTAGCTTATTAGTAATAGACATCTGGCATTGGGAACTATCATTCATGTCCTCCCACTTTGAAATAGCTACGGTCTTTATAAATTTTGCAGTCGACGTCTGTGCCATTTCTAATCATCAGCAGCCGTCACATTTTATTGAGTTCATGCGCCCAATGGTTTATGCTACTTTGTATCGTGGGTACATGTTTAGGTGCAGCCAAAGAACACAGGCAAGTACACGTCTGAGTGCGTGTGTAAGGACGGGTCCGGCATGTGTGCTGAGTTCTGCGCTGTCAGTTCTTCAGCGATCTTCAAGTTCGTGTCTGGAAGTAAGTATTCCAAAGTGGGTGCCACCTATGGCGAAAACCTCCACAGAAGCCCATGTTTTACAATTGCTGTAAAATCGTAGATATCATTCACAATAATAAAACTTACTCCAGTTGGCAAATGTATTATTCCTCTGTCATTCAGTGATATTTAATGTTACAAGTCCGTTTAGTTGTTTTTTGATGATTTTTTAAAAGTGATACAGGTCAGTTGCCGTAAGAAGCAATGTTTCGCTTTCACGATGTTGACATTTTAATAACGTCTTGCTTCTGGACTTGGCGGAAGACAGGAGGACTTGGAAAGGGTTAATATTATGCAGAAATGAAGAAAAACCAACCCTGGTTAATAATAAATATGGTCATCTTCACCTTTTGAAGGATATACAAGAAGACATGAGCTATATATGTATAATAACATATTGACTGCCTAATGTATTTTATTTCATAAATATATAATCTGACTCTGATACTAAATTATTTATTTGTTATTTCAACATTTATTAAAAATGATTGCATGTATGTGATACGTGTGTACGTGCCTGTGAAAGGACTGGACCTTGTTATATGATGGTCTACAGGTTTTAGTAATAAATGAAATAAATATGTAAATGTGTATAATATATAGATATATTTAGAGAGTGCCATAGTGTAGTGGTTAACACATCCATCTGCCATGCCAGCACTCTGAGTTCAAAACCCGGACCAGGCAGGCATGTACCGGGGTATATTTGGTGTAAGAACCTGGCTCTCAACATTGGGGACTGTCGTTAATGTCGGTCCCGTTTCGGTTTGGAACGTAAAAGAACCATTGAGGACAACAAACACCATGGCAGTGATGACCCTCAGTGCGGGCATAGAAAGGTTGGTTTGGTGATAATGTTCTGTAAAAGGCTGACTAGTTGAATGAGACCTCATCAGACCATAACATTGTAACCACAATATGTACAGACTAGTCAGTTAATAGAACGTTGCAGAGTGCTGGAAACAACTAGAACATATGGGAGTCTGAAACATTTAATATTACAGTGCACTCTGGATAAGTCGAACCTGCAGGGATCCATGGAAATACTTCAACCAACTTATTCGAAATTCCACTTATCAGGATCTGTGTGTTTTGTATAGAACATTGTCATCAGTTAACTTTGCGTGAAGTCTGCGGTTTCCCGATCAACACACTGAAATACACACAAATAACGCAGTGCAAGAAACATTGATGTGTAAGAATAAATAAATTCTTTAAAAAATCACTACCAATATATGGTAATAGTGTTTTATATCCATGCGTGCGGATAGGACTCCGTTGTACTATAGTAAAAATTAACCAAATTTGAGTTAACCAAATGAAAGAAATAACAGCGTGTGATGAAGTCGGGTCGACTTAACCGAAAGTTCAACATAAGATAAGTCGACTTATGTGGATTATCTCATACCATATGTGGATACAAGACAGCCAGGACCAAGAGTTGACTTATGTGGATGATCTTATACCATATGAGATACAAGACAGCCGGGACCAAGAGTTGACTTATGTGGATTATCTCATACCATATGAGATACAAGACAGCCGGGAGCAAGAGTTGACTTATGTGGATTATCTCATACCATATGAGATACAAGACAGCCGGGAGCAAGAGTTGACTTATGTGGATTATCTCATACCATATGAGATACAAGACAGCCGGGACCAAGAGTTGACCTATGTGGATTATCTCATACCATATGAGATACAAGACAGCCGGGACCAAGAGTTGACCTATGTGGATTATCTTATACCATATGAGATACAAGACAGCCGGGACCAAGAGTTGACTTATGTGGATTATCTCATACCATATGAGATACAAGACAGCCGGGAGCAAGAGTTGACTTATGTGGATTATCTCATACCATATGAGATACAAAACAGCCGGGACCAAGAGTTGACCTATGTGGATTATCTTATAACATATAAGATACAAGACAGCCAGGACCAAGAGTTGACCTATGTGGATTATCTCATACCATATGAGATACAAGACAGCCAGGACCAAGAGTTGACTTATGTGGATTATCTCATACCATATGAGATACAAGACAGCCGGGAGCAAGAGTTGACCTATGTGGATTATCTCATACCATATGAGATACAAGACAGCCGGGACCAAGAGTTGACTTATGTGGATTATCTCATACCATATGAGATACAAGACAGCCGGGAGCAAGAGTTGACTTATGTGGATTATCTCATACCATATGAGATACAAGACAGCCGGGACCAAGAGTTGACCTATGTGGATTATCTTATAACATATAAGATACAAGACAGCCAGGACCAAGAGTTGACCTATGTGGATTATCTCATACCATATGAGATACAAGACAGCCGGGACCAAGTGTTGACTTATGTGGATTATCTCATACCATATGAGATACAAGACAGCCGGGACCAAGAAAAAAGAGTTGACTTAAGCGAAAATAGACTTAACCAAGTTTGAGTTATGTGGAGTGCAATGTATTGTCTTGTCCTTTGTTCCAGGCATCCCTTGTCTTGTGACCGTTACCACCTCAACCAAGGCGATATCAGACACAACGCAGTCATCCCACACCCCACCTAGCCACCCTGCCAATCCTACAACCCCACATGCCCGGTCAATGGTCACCTCTTGGATGTCCAGCCACCCTGCCAGTCCTACAACCCCACATGCCCAGTCAGTGGTCACCTCTAGGATGTCCAGCCAGGAAACAACCAATGGAGGCAGTGGTAACCAGAATGGAGACAAGATGGCCGCCATTATTGTTGGTGTAGTGATGGGTGTCATTCTACTGGTGGTCATCTTGGTCTTGGTGTATCGTCATAAGGGCTACTCAGGTATGATATCTCCATCGTATGTCGGTGATTTTGTATCGTGTTTTACTCTTTTTTTTATTAACTTTATTTAACTTATTACCTTATTTATTTAAATTTTTATATATTTATATATATGTAATTTATCTACTTTTTAAAAAAGCTATTTATTTTTATACCTATTTATATGTACCAATTGTATATGGGTGTTTTTGCCTGAAATAAATGTATTTGTACTCATCTCAATCTGCTGCAAAGTAGACTACTTTCTCTCTGCTGCATCTAAGATTTTTTGCAGATGACAAAAGTGTCACATAAATATTACTGTATGTCACTTTTATATACAAACAAACTTAAACTTGTAAATATTAATCATATTTCATTTAAATACGAGGCTCACCTGTGTTGAGTAAAGGCAATTAGTTTAATTAAAATGTGATTGTAAATTATTTTTTTATCACAACGTTGTATATTCATAAAGCACGCGCCGTCACTCCGCGTAGCTGCACATGTGACACAGCGGCGCTGATTGGCTGAACATGGATATATTGCGTTTTGATTTTTAAAAAGGCAGATGAGGCATGTTGCATTTTTAAAACAATTGCTCTTTTGTGCATGTCGTTTCCTAGGGATTTATTGCGTTTTTGTATAAATTAGATAGTATCCTAGCTCGACATGTGCTTAAACAAACATTTTGTCCTGGTTTGGGCAAACAAATTTTAATGGCGTTTATCGCGTTTTGCTCTGAAACCTGTCATATAGAGATTAAACATGCCTGGATTAAATTTACATGTGTTCAGAATTTAATCCATTTTTGTTTCAGGATCTGATGGTAGCAGCTGCCCCCCTTGGAAAAAACCCTCAGTTACTGTGACATATAACCTGGCCGACTTAAACAACATTGCAAAGCCGGGTAAGTAACAAGTTTAATGGCAAGCTTGGTAAGTAACATGTTCAATTTAGTCTGGTGATTAACAACTTTAGTGACATTAGTAGCAATGACACTAAAACTGTTAGTAACACTGATAAGTAACAACAATAACATACCCGGTTAGTAACATCTTTAGTAACTGGTCACTAACAACTTTAGATAACCTGATAAGTAACAACTTTAATAACATGAGTAAGTAACAGCTTTCTTAATAAAATGGCAAGTATTTATAACTTCAACTAACAACTTAGGTTACCGTGATATGTAACAACTTTAATGAAGCTGGTAACTAACAACTTTAGTAACCACAATAAGTAACAACTTTAGTAGGACTTGTAACAACTTAATTATCACTGTAGTAAGAACTTTATTAACACTGGTCAATAACAACTTTAGTAACCTTGATAAGTAACAACTTTAGTAGCACTGGTAAGTAACAATTTAAGTTACCTTGATAAGTACAACTTTAGTACTAGTAAAGCTGGTAAGTAACAACTTGAGTTACCTTGATAAGTAAGTAATAGATACAGTGAGACAGGTAACCACCAATACCCAGCTGACTGACGTGGCATCAGTGAAGGATATCATAGATTGAAACAGTAGACACAGGATGACATCTCGCAGCTTATCTCGATCAAAACTCACTCCAGTCATGGATTATTGTGCTTGATTCTGGTGAGTATCCAGCTTCACAAGCTAATTCCAGTTGTTGTAGTTCAAAGTTTGTACAGTTTTGGTAAATTTCACATATTGATTCAATGCACTGCAAGTCCAGTGGACCCTCGCAGTAAGGAACACTGTCGGACTGGTCAAACTGGTCCTTTTATCCAGCGTTCCTTATATCCATACGATTGGTAACATGATACAGGCCTGAATAAGGATTTTAGTGATGTTCCTCTTTTAAGCAGATGTTCCTAACTTCAGGCGAGTCCTTATAGCAAGATTCCTCATTAATTTAATTGTCATCTTTTTTGGAAACATGCTGTACTTACATAAGATAGTGTTGTACACATGTTAACCAGCTCGACTCTAAAAAATATATATTTATTGCCGTTGGCACCCACTGGAACTAAAGACATGTCTTACCTGTTTGTAGCATCAGCCCCTGAAGGCGTAGAGATCTCTCGCAAGCGCCGCGTGTTGTTGGTGTATTCCAATGACCACCCCCTACATCTTGCCGTGGTCCACCATCTCGCACAGTTCCTCAATGCCAACTGTGGCTGTGACGTGCGCTTTGACCAGTGGTCTCTGGATGAGATCCGTCGCCGCTCCTACGTCACGTGGCTGTGGCAGGAGATAGAGCATGCCGAGCGCATCATCATCGTGAACTCACTGGGTGCATACCGTCAGCACGAGGCTCACAAGGAGAACGCGAGCTACTACAACATCGCCGACGACTCACCGCCGCACGGCGACGGCTTCCTCATCGCCATGGAGACGATCAAGAACCGCTTCGGCAAGACGCTGAGCTGCAGCTACGAGAAGCTGATCATGGTGTACTTCCCGTACACGAGCGAGACGCAGGTGCTGCGCGACATCAACCCCGGCCATCGGTACAAATTAATGAAGCACATCGAGGATGTCGTGCTTCACCTCCACGGGCTCCAGCGATTCAACCCCGACTTCGTGCAGTTCATAGGGGGCGGGGTAAACTACAGCCACTATCACCAACTCACCTGGGGCAAGCCGCTCGCCGACACCATAAACAAGATGGCCGCCTACGTGAGCAGTCAGCCGAACTGGTTCGATCACAGGTTCACGCTTGTCCGCAGCGATTCCGGATTCTCGTCCGACGGAGTCGAGACGGAGGATCTGTCGGACAGCCCTTGGGACGCATCAGTCGGTTTCAGCGATGGCGGACAGATCTCGGTGGTGGCACCTGTGCTCGGTGATTGGTCGAGTGGCAAAATAAGTGAGACAGTGGCTCAGTTTAACGATGAATATGAGCAGCAACAGGCCATGGATTATGCGTCAGGGAATCTTTCAGTGCTGGACGACTGCAGCATTGGAGGGACCAGTATATAGGGTGACAGTGTGGTAGGTGGTGGTGTCAGACAGAGCCACACACCTGATAGGACATGTAAATGCCAGATGTCATAGACTCATATAACGTCAGATGTCACACTGGCTCAGACGGTGCCAGATGCCACAGTGAGAGTATCGAACGTCACACTGACTTTGACATTGTCAAATGTCATATATCCTCAGCATCAGATGTCACTATGACTCGAACAGTGCCAGATATCATACTAGTGCAAACAATGCCAGACGTCACACTAGTGCACAAAATGAAAGATCACATCGAGTCTGAATACCTGACGTCAGATTGACTCGGGGATTTCTTAAAGATGACACAAACAATACTAGACGTCACACTGGTTCCGAAAGTATCAGCTATTAATTGTCGTAGAGTGACGTAGACAGGCCAGATGTCACGTCAGTGACTTAAACATTGTCATAAGTGTCAACCCTGGATAGCGTACACCTTTAAGACAAGTAACATAAATACACATGGCCGATGAACCCCTATGAATATCTGTGCCTGCTGGTTTGTTATATATGCTCAAATGTGGTCTCCATGCAACCAGGACTACAATAGGTGGACCGCACAAGACTGGGCAGCTGACTGCGCACAGCTAAATATTGCCATGTTTCAGAAAATCTGTAAAACTGATCTATAAATTGTAAGTGTTGACACCTGTCCACTGTAAGTGTTGACACCTATGCACTATAAGTGTTGACACCTGTGCACTGTCAGCGTTGACACCTGTCCACTGTAAGTGTTGACACCTGGGCACTGTCGGTGATGACACCTGTGCACTGTAAGTGTTGATACCTGTGCACTGTCAGTGATAACACCTGTCCACTGTAAGTGTTGACACATGTGCACTGTAAGTGTTGACACATGTGCACTGTAAGTGTTGACACCTGTACAGTGTCAGTGTTGACACCTGTCCACCATAAATATTGACACATGTGCACTGTAAGTGTTGACACCTGTACAGTGTCAGTGTTGATACCTGTCCACCATAAATGTTGACACATGTGTACTGTAAGTGTTGACACCTGTACAGTGTCAGTGTTGACACCTGTCCACCATAAATGTTGACACATGTGCACTGTAAGTGTTGACACCTGTACAGTGTCAGTGTTGACACCTGTCCACCATAAATGTTGACACATGTGCACTGTAAATGTTGACACGTGGTAAGTGTCAGTGTTGACATCTGTCCGCCATAAATATTGACACATGTACACTGTAAGTGTTGACACCTGTACAGTGTCAGTGTTGACACCTGTCCACCATAAATGTTGACACATGTGCACTGTAAATGTTGACACGTGGTAAGTGTCAGTGTTGACACCTGTCCACCATAAATGTTGACACATGTGCACTGTAAATGTTGACACGTGGTAAGTGTCAGTGTTGACACCTGTCCACCATAAATGTTGACACATGTGCACTGTAAGTGTTGACACCTGTACAGTGTCAGTGTTGACATCTGTCCACCATAAGTGTAGACACATGTGCACTGTAAGTGTTGACACCTGTACAATGTCATTGTTGACACCTGTCCACCATAAATATTGACACATGTGCACTGTAAGTGTTGACACCTGTACAGTGTCAGTGTTGACACCTGTCCACCACAAATGTTGACACATGTGCACTGTAAGTGTTGACACCTGTAAAGTGTCAGTGTTGACACCTGTCCACCATAAATGTTTACACATGTGCACTGTAAATGTTGACATGTGGTAAGTGTCAGTGTTGACACCTGTCCACCATAAATATTGACACATGTGCACTGTAAGTGTTGACACCTGTACAGTGTCAGTGTTGACACCTGTCCACCATAAATATTGACACATGTGCACTGTAAGTGTTGACACCTGTACAGTGTCAGTGTTGACACCTGTCCACCATAAATGTTGACACATGTGCACTGTCAGTGTTGTAACATGTCTTGTAGCTCGTGTGGCTGCTATTGTCAATAGAACATGATTGCCAAAGGCAGTTTCTTTCAAAGCGAATCTATTGATGTCCAGTAGATGTATGGATGGAATAAACAAGAGCAAGCGAATAACAAGAGCAGGGCTCGACATTAATGCTTGTGTCAGGACAAGTAATTACCAATGTTGGACAAGTACATTTACAATATTAACAGGGCATTTTGCTACAACCTCATTTCATTCGCGAGTATAATCTTATGTCTAAGACAGGATAAAAACACGTTTAGCTTTGCATTTTAATTAGTTACAAGGAGGCAGTCTGTTCCTAGTTTTTAATTTATTAATTAATATAATGTTCTTAAGACTATACTAACGATGTTGAAGGTATACTGCCTACCAAGTTGTGTTTAGTAAGCCTGTAACAATGTTCGAAATTTGGAAGGTACAACCCAGTTATGGCAATACCACTGGTGTTTTATGTTTAAAGTAATTTTTGGTGGGTCAAGTAAATTTCTGTTGGGACAAGGAAACATGAAATATTACCGGTACTTGTCCTACTGGACAAGTGTTTTATGGGAGTTAATGTCAAGCCCTGAAGAGCATTGTATATAAATCATGTGTGCATAATAACTGTAAAAAAACGCATTGTACAGGTGTATATTGTGAATTTTGCAATGAGAAAACAAGTTTAGATAACATCTGTTGATTTTATTACAAGACATCTGTCTTGTGATATTATTTTGTGTCTTACGGAAATATCGTTGTACGGAGTTGTATAAGAGATATCTTGTTTGACTATTTAGAATGTATTTAGTGCCATATTTACATATCTCATTAGAAATCTCTGTTCAGATGTTATTATTAAGTGTATAGTACACTTTAAAATATTTGAGATATGACAATTATTTTTAAAATATTTTCTAAGCTTACACCATTCATTCAATCACCTGGTGATGCCTCATGTCGCATATACAAAAATCAAATCCTTTCGTTGTGCCCTGTTGCCCCGAGTTACAGATGTAAACATTCTCATTTTGGTCAGCCATTTGTGGTTAAATGAATTTAAAGTGAAGAGAGTTACAACATACATTGGAGAGAAGTTAGCAGTAGTGTGAGAGATAAACAGATGCACTCTTTGCATTCTAACATTAATATGGATGTTGGAGCCAGTGAGTCTGTGGCCATACATAATGCACAGAAGTGACCCACTGTAATTTATACCACAAAACATAAACATTAGAGCAGATGCAGATGGAACTTCCAATCTGCCATCACTCTGTGTCCGCCGTTAGCTGCCGTATCTCAGAAACTGTTCAGCAACTTTTTTTCTAATTTTGCGTAGACGTATCTTAGGGTACTGCCACTATGCACGAGAAATCTGTATTTGTTTGAATCATTCTAAGGACCCCGTAGGGCCCCCCAAGGGCCCAAAAAGCTGGTAATTTGTCACATCTTGCCTATTTTTTCAAAAACTGTTCAGCATCTTTTTTTCTAATTTTGCATAGATGTATCTTAGGGTGCTGCCACTATATACAAGAAATCTGTATTTGATTGAATCATTCTAAGGGTACCTAAGAAGCCCCCAAAGTGCAAATGTGTTACAATATCTAGTGATGTGGTTTTAAGAAGGGCCCTTGAGACCACCCCCAACAGTAGATTTTGTGTAATGTGCCAGAAACAGCCAGGCTGTCTCACTCCACTCTGCAGCCTAGTGCCAGTGTTTCATTGAGACCTTGACTAATCTTTAATTGGTCACAGGCAGAGCAGACACACTTGACCCCTGTTAGACTCAGTTGCCTGCAGCTTTTAAACTGTATCTTCAAAACTATTGATTTTCTATCTTTGCAAGTTGTGTTTATATTGATGTTCATTTAATTATTATAAAATGGTGTGACTGTGGTGTCTATTGGTTAAAGATGTATTGTCACCTGTAGGTGACAAACATAGAAAATTAATATTCTGGACAACTATAGAGTGAAATATCCTACACTTTATTGATATCAAGTGCATTCTACTGTTCTGTTTACACTTGCCATGCCTTGTGTAGATATGTAAATCAATTGTACCAATACAGAATACTAATTACAGATTCACAATATAGTTGACATCTGAAACAACCAAATGTCAACCCTTAGAAGAGTTGACATAGTTCCGCTATACACAAGAAATTTGTATTTGATTGAATCATTCTAGTGTCATCAGCATATAGTAGAACATACACTTTCAAGAAAATGTCTACATCATCATCACTAAGGTTGTTGTAAATTTCACCAGCTGCCATGTCAAGACCCTTATAATTATGACTAACCATGTTCAAAATTCATGTAAATAGCAAATAACAAAGGAGACAAGTTTTCGCCTTGCTGTACCTCTACATCACATGAGAAGAAGGCTGACACACCCTGGCCCTGTTTTTTTTAAGTATTCAGTTATAACATTATTAATACCATATGCCTTTTTGTTTTTGAGTTTTTTGATTTGCATTAGTACCTCATTTTGTGTGAATGGTCTGTTTATGTGTTCGTTTGACTGGGAAATCTTTCTTGGATCAAAAGGTATCTCACCAGCTGCAGTTTTACTTTCAGGTTTTTCACTGAGTTTTTCAAAGTGGTTCATATACTTATCCAGTGAAATATTTCCACATTTTTCACTGCTGTTACTTGCTTTATTAAGTATATCCAAGTATTCTGCAGGCTTGCTATGTTTTAGGTTGCGCATGTAATGTAATTGTTTATGGTAGCATTTTTATATTTGTTTTATAAAGCATTTATACCCACTTGTCCATTTTTTAAACTCTGCATTAGCGTCGTCATTTTTAATTTTCTTTAGTCTACCTTTTGCTCTCAAATAATCTGTCCTCTTAGTTTTACACATAAAGACATAATCTGGCATAACTTGACAAGTTTTGTAATAGCACATTTGTACTTCCAGTGTGTCATTGCAACATAACATACATACTGTGTGACACATTCGAATGTCATGCATGTAATATTTCCATGCAATCCATTTGCATATATAGTATAAAACTTCAACAGCCGTTTTCTTCATTTTCACTTTTTGACCCTTACCATGTTCAATGCTCCCTAACTTTGCCAATTTTGGTAGCAGTCATAATTTTTGAAACTGTGTAAAGCACCCTACCAAACATTTACAAGGATGTAAGAAAACAAAGTTACAATTTTTTCGACTTATCACTCATTTGGTCAGCCGGGGTCACATATCGACATATTAGTCCAAAGGACTTCATGGCCTCTTGGCCCATTTTTTCATTATATTAACTATGTTGAAGGTATACTGCCCGGCAAATTGTGTTTAGTATGCCTGTAACAACGGTTGCAATTTGAAGGCATGACCTCGGGAGCATGTTTAAATAGTAAACAAAACATCCAGTTTCAAAACAAGCTGCATACGGCCTAGTCGGGTTGAGTTAACTGCAATACCCTTTGATGTTCTCATTGCCAACACAGCAGACTTCCAGTTACACATTACTACACCTGCTAATTTCGGGTAGATGAACAGACCATGTCCCTTTAAGTTAGTATAATGTTGGTAACAATATGAGTGTATCCTTATTAGAACATGATCGCTTAATAGGACAAATACGGTAATTGAAACCAGATTTCATAAAACTGTTCTCAGTTGAATGTGTAGTTTGTTTATCAGGATTCAATATGGCGTTAGTATAGATGAACTAGTGGTGTTTGTTTGGATGCTGGTTACTGAGTAGTGAGAACATTAATGGAAGCATATATTTCATCGTGGTCTCAGATGCAGTGTTTTTGAGGTAGATCTTTTACGGGCAGTGCAGAATAGATTTCTGCTAAACTGAAGTTTACGTGAATGATTTTTCAACTGGTTATTATATTAAAATTGTCTGTGTAGAATGCCTTAAAACACTGCTCATATTTATGTATATATATATATGCCATGCAGTGATGGTGGCAGTACGTGATCCCATTTGGTCATAATGTCAATTTTATATATACCCGGTATTGACAAGTGTTAAAAAAAATTTGCTGACATTTTCACTGAATGTGAGTAGACACTTTTACAGTGGAAACATTTTAGAATAACATTTAGGAATGTGCAATATATATATATATACACACCTGTATATATATATATATTTGACACTTGCAATTTGCTACTGCAATGTATATTTAACATGAATGTGCATAAATGCGTTTAGAACTGTTGCTCTTGTTAAATTGAACAGGACTGCTGGACAGTTTGTTCTGTGCGAACACGTACAGTGTGCTTATGCTATATTTTAGGAAGTCATATTCCAGAGTATTTTATATATATATACATATATGGTATTTTTAAATAAAGCATTCATATCCCACAGTTGTCTGCTAATATTGTTGTATGGAAAAATGTTTGAATAAATAATACACATCTACTTGTGTTTGTCGTTAGGTGTTGTAATTGAGACTTGAGTCAAGTAACTGTTGGGTCTGTGACTTGGCTCCAGCCCTTCACGATTATGGTGCAATTCCTGTGCTGCGGTGTCGAACCTTGGGAAGGACAATTTTTTCACTTTTCTTTGCTCCAGTCCACTCAGCTGTATGACTGAATATCCGGCTGTAGACATTGATGGATGTTTCTGTACGAATAGTCATCGCGCATTAATTGCATCATGGCAATGCTTCCCAAAAATGGTGTTCCACTGAGCAGGTTTACCAGGGAATAAAATGTAGAGTTTTGAACTCTCCTGAGGACTGGATATTGCGCTATATAGAATGTACCTTTACTTTACTTTTTAGTGACTCGAGGCTTTGGCGAGGATTAAACTTTTATTAAAAACTAGCAAAGTTACCCCGATGTTGCACAACAACAAAATGCATCTATTAATATTTTCTAGTTAATGCCGCATCTAGATGAAAGAGATTATACGATGCCCATGGGTAACTACAATGTTACTATGTAAAGCCTATGTTTATACAACCGATACTGTAATAATCTACTGATAAAGTGCCTGATATTGTAATACAATCAAACAATAATGTAATAAACCTCCTGCCCGATACAATAATAATTTCTGACTGGTAATGTAATAATTTTTGACCGAAAATATAATAACACAGAAATTCCATGTGGACTTAGTCCATTTCGTTGATTTCGTTGATTTCTATGACTAACAAGATTTAACAAGATTGCCACCCAGAGAATTAACTCTAGGTGGCTGGTGGACAAGGAAGCCTTTTGGCTTATCAAGAGTCCAACCCTTTTATCTATGTGTATCCCGCCCTTTTGAGGTATGTGTTGATCTTATTTTTAAACATATTCACACTACTAGCACTCACACAATCAGCAGATAATCTGTTCCATTCATTTACAGTCATTTGTGAAAATGAGAACTTTCTTATATCTAATCTACACTGCTCCTTTGCTAATGTAACTTCATGTCCTCTAGTCCTATATATCTTAACTAAGAAAAAAAAATTTCTATAAATATTTTCATAACCATTTATTATTTTAAACACTTCTATCTGATCTCCTCTCGATCTCCTGGTCTCTAGTGTTGTTAAACCACATTCTTTTAGGCGAATTTCATAACTAAGATCCCTCAGTTTTTGTATCATTTTAGTCGCTCTCCTCTCTACTCTTTCAAGCATATCTATGTCCTTGCGATATGGCCTCCACGCTTGTATACAATATTCTAAATGAGGCCTCACTATTGTTTTGTACAGCGGTATTATTAGTTCTTTTTCCTTATACGCTATATTTCGCCTAATTAATCCAAGGATTTGATTTCCCTTAGAAGCTGCAATTCCAAACTGCTCTGAAACCTTCATATCAGCACTAATGGTTAACCCTAAGTCCTTTTCTTTTACAGTAGTACTTAGTACAGTACCCCCCATTGTATATCCTAACTCTTCGTTCCCATGGCCCGTGTGGGGGCATTTACATTTCCCAAAATTGAACAGCATTTGCCACTTTTCAGACCATTTGATCAACCTGTCAAGATCATCTTGTAAATGCTGTCTATCTCCATCACTTTTAATCCTTCTAAACACTTTTGTATCATCCGCAAATTTCAACACCTTGCTTGTTATTTCATCATCCAAGTCGTTGATATATTTTAAGAATAACATAGGTCCTAGTACTGATCCCTGTGGTACCCCATTCAATACAGATTTCCAGTTTGAAGCCTCCCCATCAACTACTACACGTTGTCTTCTGTTAATCAGCCATTTTTCTACCCAGTTTATTATACCATTTCCTATGCCATGGGCCTTTATTTTAAGCAGTATTCTTTGATGTGGTACTTTGTCGAAAGCTTTTTGAAAATCTAAGTAGACGATATCTACTGGTGATCCCTCATCTACCCACTTAGTGATGTCTTCCAAAAAACATAACATATTTGTTAAGCATGACCTCGCTTTAAAAAAACCCATGTTGAGATGGGTTTATCAAGTTGTGTTTAACAAGAATATCCACCATGTGATCTTTAATTAGTCTTTCCAATAATTTGTAAATCACTGATGTTAAACTCACTGGTCTATAGTTCTCTGACTTGTTTCTCGACCCTTTTTTAAATAACGGTATAATGTTTGCCTCTTTCCATTCTAAAGGAACCACTCCCTCTTCTAATCACAAATTGAAAACTGTTGCAAGCGGTACGCTAATTTGTTCTACAATTTCCAATAGTAGTTTGGGCAGAATCCCATCCACTCCAGGTGATTTATTATCCTTCATAGCCCTTATTTTCTTAGCTACCATTTCCGGGGTTACAATTAATTGTCCTAAATAGTATGAATCTGCCCCCTTGAACTTAGCCTCTGGTACTGGTAGTGAACTAATATCTTCCCTGGTAAACACTGAACTAAAAAAAATAGTCATTCAGGTCTTCTGCCATTAAGAATTCCTCTGATATTATATTTCCAGCACTATCTTATAGAGGACCGACCTTATCCTGAACTTTCTGTTTGCTTCGAACATACGCATAAAAACTCTTGCTGTCATGTTTTATATTACTAGCTAATTGTTGTTCATAGCTTCTCTTTGAATTTCTAATGTCAGCTGTAGCTTGGTTAAGTGCTTCTTTATAAATGTTGTAGTCTTCATCATTTCCAGTACATCTATATGACTTCCACATCATTTGTTTATACTTAATTTTTCTAATGGCTTCTTTCGATAAGTGTTTCTTTTTGGACCGTTTCCCTTGTTTTTTGAAGGGTACAAATTTATCGACTATGCACTTAATTTCATTCTTTAATATATTCCAGCATTCTGTTGCTGTTTTATTTTTCAGTGTGTTATTACAGTCTATCTTTGCTAAATATTTCCTCATGTCCTTATACCTTTCTTTGTGGAAATTTCTCCTATACTGCTTTTTACTATTCCTTTCTTATTTTACTGATGGTAAAATGTATCTGGTTGTGATCACTACTCCCCAGTGGCTCACATATCTTGACATTGTCAACTATTTCATTCTGTAAGGACAAAACTATGTCTAACACATTCTCACCCCTGGTTGGTTCTAGCACATGTTGAGAAAGGAAAATATATTGAACTAAAACTAAAAAATTGTGATCCTCACTCCCCATACTCTGTAGAGATTTCCATTGTATATGCCCGTGGTTAAAATCCAATCCTTAGTCCACTTCGTCCATTTCGCCTGTCATATTTTTGATGAATACTTTTTAATCACATTATACTCAGGCGAGGCCTTAAAATTAAGCTGTCGGGTCGGGCATGAACTACTGTTGCGGAGCAGTGTCTTGTCTCTAACTGTTAGGTGTGGACCGGGCTCGGGCCAAATTTTTAGGAGCTTGCATGGCCCTAACGGGTGTGGTTGCGTGTCACCGCTATGCCGTGTAAATACGGACATCTAGGTACGGTATATACCGTGTTTTCCTTTTTCGTTTTGCAATTGTGAACGAAAAAGGAAAAAAGCAAACAATGTTCGTTTTTGAAGTACGAAAAACGATTACCATCTACTATTCGCGGTATTTCTAATACATGTTAGAAAAACAAAATAACGATAAAACAAACTGTTCGAGATGTCAGTTGACTTGCATGGTTAGTCAATAAAAGGTTAGGGGGGTGGTCGATAAAAATATTTTGTTCTTCACAGATCAAACAGTTTCACGAGTCTAAAAGTTCCCCTCCCCCTATCACCCACCCCCATGCTGGGGGTTGGGGGTTTGTGACCAAGCCTAAGATCATCCCGGCATCACACCTGACCTCCGTGCCAATGATGGGCCCAATTCCCATGATGGTTTGGCCGGCCATTGATAACAACGGGATAGACAGACGGACAGACATCCTCGTAATATATATATTAGATTATTAATCGGATAACTATTTTCGATAAAGATATACTATTATACACGTTTTGTTCTTGCAGTATCAACACTGCTCATAAATGTCAGCATCGTTGAACATCGGCACCGTAATTTGTTCTACGGCGTCGTCTCCCTTGTGCTCAAATACTCCACCTCGACATTTACAAGACTGAAAGGTGTCGCGGCTGAAGAATGCGAAAACATACCCACGACTACGTGACGAGTTCCTGTCTGAGTATGACATCCGGCAAAATAAACATTTCACTTCTTCTATTGTGTAACTTCCTGACCCAGTGTCGTTGTTTCTATATGATGTCATAGTACAGTGTGTCAACGGTGACTTCAATGTTGATGAGGTATCACAGCGATCGCGAACGCAAAGGACTGCGCTCGTGCGGTAATGGTGCAAATAGGGACAGTCTATCCGTTAATAATGGCGTTCTTTACCTTGGTGAGAAACGCATCATGAAGAAGTCGGGGCGTCCTGCCAAAATCAAAGATTGCATGGACGCCACCAAAGGATCTGGAGCACTGAAAATCCGCCACCGACCGGCGGCAACATTTTGTGGCATCAGTGGTGTCCAGGCGACACGTGTTCTCGATAAGTCCGCAACGTACCCAAAGGTAAAGACAAGAATTGGGAACCGAGCTGTGCTAAAAACCGATCAGAGCGTCTGATACGCAAATAAGGCACCGAATAGATCTGGTGGACTTGCAACGGTATGCAATAGACTACAGGGACAGACATTACAGGTACATATTGACAATCATGGATGTGCTCAGCCGACATATGTGGATGCGACCACTATCGTCGAAAAGAAGTACGGAAATCGCCCATTATCTCACAACAATCTACACGGAACATGGTTTTCCTCGTATTCTACAACATGGCCGAGGTCGGGAATTCAGAGGGGCCGTCGAAATACTCATGACGAAATTAAGAGTCGGAGTCATGTCCAGTTCCCCATATCACCCACAGAGTTAGGGAAAGGTTGAAAGATACCATCGTGCCATCAGACGAAAAATACTATAATAGGACTTGACTCGACAGGACAATGAAGGTGTCAACTGGGTTGAGCAGCTTCCGAGCTATTGTGAAATACTGAACAACGACGCTAAAGAGGTATTTGGCTGTAATTCACCATTCAACCTTTACTTCGGGAGAGCAAACAACGTCGTAACTCGATGTTTACCCGAAAATTTACTTCAAGAACGCTATGCACGCCGAATTAGAGCACCAGACTCGCTGACCTACACAATACAGAAACACTCCGATTGAAAATTTTCAATTCCGCGCGTAAAGCAAATGAACGTTGTTGCAACCGAATGGTAATGAGGGGGGTTAGGAAGAACCTTCCTTCTATCTACAATCTCGGCGAAATTGTCTTTGTGCGACTGAAGGACGCAACATCTAAAGTCGACAAACGTCATTACTGTGTAGAGTGTGACACTGTCAGACGAAATGTCAAACTTGCGCGCAATAAAGTGCAGTTCATTTCCCAATTACTCGGCAGAAGGAACTCAGATGGAAGCCTGTTAGCGACATTACAAGTGTAACCAAATATCGAGAGAAGAGGCGTTGAATCATGCGTCAACAACATCATGACTGACAATGCATACCTGCATACGGGTCTGACGGGCGAAAAGAACTGCCTTGATCTTCATGACTTCAGGGTACGGTACAACCCAGAACCGAATAGAAATTGCCAGTTCGAAGCAATTATAGCCGACCAGCTCAGCAGCGTCGGGATTTAGAGATTTGGACGCACTTTATGTGCAGAGATTGTTAAGGACACTGAGCAGTACCCACGCCTCAGGGATGGTTCATCGCTAACTGACTTCTTGGATAATCAGGATTTAATATCATCTCCAAACGATGGTCCAAGACGGTACTTACGGAGACCATATCACCCTTCAGAGGTGCACTGTGATTTTCAATGCACAGTTTATAGTTTTGTCGTCTTTGCGACCTGTTGCTACTTCTGTTATCTCCACGACTGGCAGATATGACGAGCACATTCCTACACTGTATCTCGCCCACCTTGGAGAAGGACGGGGTGAACAATATATCAGCGTCGAGGGCTCTGACGTGGGCGTGGCGAGAGTTAACTCCAGATTTGACAGTGTGGTTAGTGAGGACCGTAACGATGTACAAGATAATGAGCATGATGGCATTGGAAGAGCGTTGATTGACAGCGGGGACGGCCGTGAAGAAGGTGCAATAGAGTTAGCTGACAGTGAGGACGAGAGCAGAGGAGGGTTGTTCATGATCACGAAGTCGTTTTTTTTTTTGGTCTCGTTTGACGCACGACTAGTGCAATAGTAATCTCGTCACTTTGTGACCTTATTTATTTTCAGACATGAATATGCCAATAATAACAGCATCTTCATTATCACTACTTAGTTTTTAAACTTAATTTTGTTATGCACATATCGTTAATTTACCTGGGAATAATGACAATATAAATATAGTCGTTTGTATAATGTGATCTCCGTGTTATCTTTATTTTTTCAGCAAATATGATGTCAATGCCAGTTTAGTCTCTTGACGCAATTATGTGATCTGCATTTGTAATGTCCGTAATTCTGGCAATCCGGCTTACAATATATCAGAACATATCTCAGGGTAGTATAGTCATCAACAGTTTACGGTGGAAGAATACTACGAAATAAAACGCATTGTTTCTATCTGAGTGGAAATTGTTACTCTTTAATTTATCATAATTACGGTCAAGATCATCATCAAACATAATAGACCTATAATTGTAGACATGCAAGGAGTCAGAGAGTTGGTGGAGCTGCTAGACAGGTCAGTTTGCAATTGTTGTCACAATGTGTTTATTTCATGTATTGTGACTATTTTCGCGTCGATGTGAAGGGCGACTGCGCATGTTCTGATTATAAAGTCATCTGCAGAATTACGAAATGGACCAAATGGATTAAGTCCAAGAAATCAACGAAATCGATTAAGTCCACATTAAATTTCTATGTTATTACAATATCGGTCAACAATTATTACATTATCGGGCAGGAGCACATTATTACAATGAAATAATGCCAACCCTCACGGGTTAGCCATGAGTCTCACGGGTTTTTAAAGATTTGACAGGCTCACGGGCGTGTAGACAAATGCTCACGGATTTTGAATTTTCTCACGGATACAATTTGTTAACACTTTAATTATGTTTTTACATATTATTTTTTGTAGAATGCCTTATTGACCGGCCCGGCGCACGCTTCATGGAACTATATAATAACTACATGGAACGGACATGACCTATTCAAACATCTGAGTCTCGTATGTGTTTACGGCTGCCATCTTGCCACATATATTTTTCACAGTTCGTCGTCACTGATCTGGGTAAACAAGCGAAATATTAGTACATAGGATGATCGCTAGGAGCGATCATTATAAATCATCTGCGCATACTAATGTAATAATTACATTATCAGTCAAAAATTATTACAGTATCAGACAGGAGGTTTATTACATTATCGGTTGAATTTATTACAGTATCGGGCACTTATTACATTATCGGTTGATTTTATTACAGTATCGGGCATTTACTACATTGTCAGTCGATTATTACAGAATCGGTTGTAACAGCCTATATAATGTTGGCGTTTGTTGCTTGGCAACTCTGCTAGAAAAGAGCATGCGTTCACGCTGCCAGCCGCAACTGAATGTCGACGTTCCGTTTACGCCTAAGATCTCCGTCCCACCAAGGTTCCCAGGGTGAAATTTTAGAACTCTAAAACTACAAACCATCGTGGTGGTCCCACTAACACACGTACGCAATTTCAGTCTCATACATGCGAAACTGACGGCGATATGCTCGGATAAATAGAACTACATACACAGACAATAGAGCTTTACTCTCAGTTATAATATAGAACGGACTTCAATCGAATCGTTGACTGTAGTACCACTAGTAACATGTTTATTATTCACAATATGGCGAGCAATATATCTTCAAATATTATGTATTTTAGTAATAAGAAAATTATACTACAAAATAAGGAATAGACAGTATTAATTAAACAACTGTAAATATTTCTTTCGAGAAACATGTCAATGTCACCTAACATATTATTATTAATGACTGTTACATGTTTGCGTGGAACTTACTTCTCTTTATACCAGTTATCAACAGCAACACAAATATTTTCATTGTACCGAACGTGCCGTCACACCAAATTATATATTTACAGTGGTCGCTAGATGTCACTACCATATGCTGATTTTTCACATTTGTCATAGGTCTACAGTTTGTGAATCTGTTGCTGATCACAATTATGATCGGCAGAGGGCGCCACGGTGATTTAATTGCGTGTATTTAGGCGAGTTTTTTCTTTTTGATGTCTTTCTGTATAACGTTTTACAGAAAAATAAAAACAAGAAAAGCTGCAATCTCAACAGAGACAAGAAAATACTGTCTGCAACGTGATAAGCTCATGAGACACCATTACCTTGCACAAATGTATGTAAACCTAGAAAACACCTTTGGAGGTAATAAGCCTTAGGCTTAATCCACGTGTGTGTATTTCAGGGGCCAACAACCTTTTCGATTGGTTGATAAATAAGTGAGATGGGCTAGGCTAGCGGGCCACACGTTTATTTATGAATATTGATTATCATTCGCCTAATCTTCATATAGGCTGGTATATTATGGAACGAACATGTAAACATTCTAGCGCCTATCCGTTGGTTGACATTAAACAACACATTTTGCAGTGTGTAAAATTAATGTATCTACTGATTTATTATTATAGATCAACAATGTATAATTTTGATCAGTTGAGTATTAAAAGTACACAACAGTTGATCATACTGTTGTCCGTTGTTGACAAGCAACTGACATTTTATTGGTGTTCAGCTTGGGTTTGTTGATGCGCCATGAAGTGCTATTTTAATCGAAATAAAAAATAAATAAACAAATATGAGAAAAAATGTAGTGTGAACTTTTTCCTTTTTTCACATTCTAGGATTTTTTCCGTGAGGGATATTTATTCTGTTGGATTTCGGACAGTGGAAGTTTTCGGGATATTGAATATGAGTGGATCTGGAAACGAGATATATTGACTTGATTCCAAGGAAAACATAGGCTGTCCGACAAAGTGGCAATCGAAACGGCTTGGTAGCCGATGACGCTGAAAAAGCATGCCAGTGCGGAGTAAACGCAGTAGTCTCAATAATATCTGTCATACAGGATAGTTTGGCCAAGTCTCAACGTGTTCCTTCACGTCTTTAATGAAGGTTATATTTGTTACAATGAAAGCCTAATAATAGTAATATAACTTCTATTACGCCTAAATAATGTGGAAATTAAGCTTTAATGATGTAATGAATTAGCTCAGGCCTCGACAATGACATTATATAATTGCCAACTCTCCCGGATATTCCGCGAGTCTCCCAGATTTGTCCGCCCTAAAAAGAAGAAAGTTTTATTTTACTTGCAATTTTTTTTTTTTTATGAGCCTCAATGGGTGCAGTTGGATGTTCAAAGGGGGTGCAGAGGTAAGTTTTTGGTAAGCCTCAAATGCGTGCAGTTGGAAGATTGCAATTGGGTGATCTGGTGGGCCTCAAGGGGTGCACTTGGAAGTCCCAGGCAACGAGGGGGTGCTGTTGGAGGTTTTTAGTGACCCTGAAATTGTCCTCGATTTTTTGAAACTCAGAGGTTGGCAAGTTTGACGTCCTGCTGTACTGTATGTACCAAACACAGCATGATCAACATAATTAAGTAATTCAACGGCATATGTAGAGAACGAAGTGTCCCTCAAAATATCGAATAATGGTCTTATAATACCAACAAAATTAACAATTGTAGAGCGTTAACGCTCTGACATTTGGTCGAATTTAATTCAACACTGCGCGGATCAGAAATAGCTCAAGTACAAATGGGTTAATATGTGTATGTGTTATAAAACTTCGTCTAAAGAAATCGTTTAACGAGTTGTTACTCTCATTGTTGGCGGGACTGTTCTCCGGCGAACAATACGAACTTATATCAGCAATCGCGCTTTCAAGATATTTACTCTAGATAAAGAACCATGTCCACAAAGAATGTGTTTTATATAACCATCGATCAGTGAGTAACGGGTTATTCAGGTCCGGTGAATCATTAAGAAATCGGTTAAAATAGCAGCACATTATGTGGTTTGTGCCGCGTGATTGCCTGAAACTATGAAAAACGGATTTTATCAACCCAAGGGTCGTTGGAGAATAGCCGGAGTGTCTGACGCTGGCGAGCCGTAGGCGTGGGAGCAAATCAGTGTGTTCAGATCATCGAATATCATGCCACGTTGACCCAGTTCTGTTACAAAGTCTGGTCGTTTTTATCGTGAAATCATGTTAACTGATTCAAGGCGATGTGTTGCTTTTTTAGTTCTAGAATCAGCCGTAGCTTGTTTGGTTTGAGACATTGATCGCGTAATTCACTGGCATGCATCGTTTTGGGTGTAGATTCGGTTAATTTCCCCAGCTCTTTAAGCAGTGTGCGAACTTGTCCTTAGCAGCACAATACTGTTTGTATTTTCGTCATCGTCAATTGTCATTATGTACTTGTATGTCCATCACCAGTAGAAGAAAGATCAAAAATAAAGAAATTCTTTAGAATGAGACCTAATACATAGAAAATTAACCAGTTGTTTAATGTACATAATGCGAAACAGTTGACAGATCTTTCCAGATTTATTAATGTAATCATGTCAAAGTTTGTCTAGATAACAAATTTCCTGTCAAAACTGTGAATTGCACAGAATAGACGAAACATTGTTGCTTATAGTTAATTTACTAGTCATATAATTACATGTAAATGAGTTCAAATTGTGCAATATATGTATAAATACTATAATGCATGGTTCATTTTATTTTACATTATTTTACATTAATTTGGTTTGCACTGCTTATTATAAAATTATTGAAAATACTTAATAGAGTAAGGTCACTGAGTGTTTTATGCATTGTGTGTTGTTTATGTTTTACATACTGTAAATATGATTTATACAATATAAGTCTAGATGTTCTTAAGAATACAATAACATTTTATGTTCTATTAAAATGTATTGTAGAGAGAAAAGTATATCATACTCCACAAGGGGTCGTAGGGAAATAAAACTCATAGTCATTGTTATTGTGGCCTCTGCTGCAGATGTGGGCGACAATGACAGTATGATGATACTCCCATTTCTGGGGTCGTGGATGTCTTGCAACATTTCTGATGCACTCCTTTCTAGCCAGGCTGAGAGACGATCGAAGATTGTATTATTGGTTTACTTCTTTTCTCCTCAATCTCTCTCGTTGTCAGAAACTGTTCTAATGTTATCTTTCTTTTCTAGCCTATACACCAACTTGTTGTTCCTCAGCTTTGCACGGATCTTCCTTTAGTCCTTGCTGTTCTAAGAATGTCTTCAATTCTTTTCTGTCTACGATACTCTGTGCAGTTTGCTCACGAACATTTCCGTTGTTTTTGTGGTGTCTTTTTTATAATTTCGTTAATTTGTTTAGAAATACCATGTTTTAGCGCATATCCTTATCCCATTTCAACTTACGTTCGTGTTACAACCTGCCTTCAAACGCTATGAAGCAAATTATCAACGAGTAAACAATTTAATATAATTGTCCATCAATGGGTGAACTACACACTATAAATGCTGTACGAATCAGAGTAGTAGTTGCAATGAAACGTGAACTTGTATTGTATGGTGTATTTCGATAAACAAACGTTGGAATATCGTCTCCAAACATACGCACATCGTGAAAAGGAAATTTATTGATTTACCAAACAAGCAGATGTTTCACATAGAGTCGTTTATAAACCTTGTCATGGGACTGTTCCTTTCGTAGACACGGTTCCGATATTGCGGGGCTACTATCTCGACGAGACATACGGCACCACCGAGCCAAACTTGGTACCACAAATGCACCTACCGCAAGAAGGCATCTACCGTACCATCAATAGGCCTACGGCACTACCAATGCACCACCTATGGCACCACTACTAAGTCACCTGCGGCACCACTATGTCACCCACGGTACCACCAAATTCGATGTGCTGTTCTGATTCGGGAGTACCCAAGAACGAATTATATTTCCGTTTTATCTTGTTGCGTGTCGACAATCTGCGCTTGACTTTCAAACAACACCATTGCGTTGCAATGACCAATTTGACTGATAATGATGGTAATGATGCGTTGTGTTTCTTTTGTGCCGCCGTCTTGTAACAAACACAGATTTGCATCATCTCTGTAAATACGTTGTTGATCTCGTCTCGTCCACTTCCCCTAAATATATCGCTCTCGTTCTCCCTTCCACTCTCAATCTCGCCTAATCTCTCTTCACATGTTCCTCACACACCAGTCTCAGTCTTCTTCTTCGCACTCTCCACTCAGAGAGTGCCAACCCTCTTCATTAGCTGCCCCCCTTCACTCTCCACTCAGAGAGCGCCAACCCTCTTCGTTAGCCGTCCCCCTTCACTCTCCACTCAGAGAGCGCCAACCCTCTTCGTTAGCCACCCCCTTCACTCTCCACTCAGAGAGCGCCAACCCTCTCCGTTAGCCGTCCCCCTTCACCCTCCACTCAGAGAGCGCCAACCCTCTTCGTTAGCCGTCCCCATTCACTCTCCACTCAGAGTGCGCCAACCCTCTTCATTAGACGTCCCCCTTCACTCTCCACTCAGAGAGCGCCAACCCTCCTCGTTAGCTGCCCCCCTTCACTCTCCACTCAGAGAGCGCCAACCCTCTTCGTTAGCCGTCCCCCTTCACTCTCCACTCAGAGAGCGCCAACCCTCTTCGTTAGCCGTCCCCCTTCACTCTCCACTCAGAGAGCGCCAACCCTCTTCGTTAGCCGTCCCCTTCACTCTCCACTCAGAGAGCGCCAACCCTCTTCGTTAGCCACCCCCTTCACTCTCCACTCAGAGAGTGCCAACCCTCTCCGTTAGCCGTCCCCCTTCACTCTCCACTCAGAGAGCGCCAACCCTCTTCGTTAGCCGTCCCCCTTCACTCTCCACTCAGAGAGCGTCAACCCTCTTCGTTAGCCATCCCCTTCACTCTCCACTCAGAGAGTGCCAACCCTCTTCGTTAGCCGTACCCCTTCACTCTTCACTCAGAGAGCGCCAACCCTCTTCGTTAGCCACCCCCTTCACTCTCCACTCAGAGAGTGCCAACCCTCTCCGTTAGCCGTCCTCCTTCACTCTCCACTCAGAGAGCGCCAACCCTCTTCGTTAGCCGTCCCCCTCTACTCAGAGAGCGCCAACCCTCTTCGTTAGCCGTCCCCCTTCACTCTCCACTCAGAGAGCGCCAACCCTCTTCGTTAGCCGTCCCCCTTCACTCTCCACTCAGAGGGCGCCAACCCTCTTCGTTAGCCGTCCCCCTTCATTCGCCCCATGTTTCAACCCACTTTAACAGTCTCCTCACCAAACTCTCTTTCAAGTCAACGTGTTCCCTCTGATTCTCCGTTGCACTCTTTTCTCTCCTGCAATTCTTCTCACCCAGGTGGTGGTCTTTGACCGTGTAAGTAGGCTGCTGTGACGCACAAACCAAGTTCCCGTGAGTTTCTGATCTGTGACATCACCCATTCTAGGTTTTTTCTACGCATTCGTCCCAGCTTGTATTTTCCTGTAGTGTTCAGTCCCCGAGTCCCCGTATACCGCTCCACTCAGGCCTTCCAGTTGTATATCCAGCCTTTGTTCTGCTATGGTCCATGATGCTTCCGTCACGTATAGACCATGTCTGCCAAATATCTCCTACAGACCATGTCTGCCGAATATCTCCTATAGACCATGTCTGCTAAATATCTCCTATAGACCATGACTGCCAAATATCTCCTATAGACCATGTCTGCCAAATATCTCCTATAGACCATGCCTGCCAAATATCTCCTACAGACCACGTTTGCCAAATATCTCCTATAGACCATGTTTGCCAAATATCTACTATAGACCATGTCTGCCAAATATCTCCTTACAACTATTTTTGAATATCGAAGCCTTCAAGCTGTCCTAATTCAAAGCTACGAGTAGATTACCCCGTGTTGCCACACAGAGCGCCTTTACAAGGCGTCACCTGTGGGAATTTATTCACTAAAACATTCTGCATGGGTGGAAATAGGAAGAATGGAAAAAGGGAAACAAAAAGAAAAGTTACCGGTGATTGACGCGCTGATCGTGTGCCAGGTAGACCGGGCGTTGACAACAGTGACAATGGAGATGCGACGTGCTGAGCCGCATGCTATCAGGTGTCAACAGAAAGACAGATTGTGTCGTTTGTGTCTCTGCCAGTTTGACCGCCATGCACTACCGCTCAGTTCCTTTCAAAGGATATTAAACGGTGGTGAACCAACGTCTAGACGCTAGGTGGCGAGCAATTTGAGCAGTCGGTCAATTCTTGGAAATGTCTTAGGTTTGCATCTTATACCCAACCGTAGCTCAACAGGTAGAAATATGCAGACTTTAGTTGGACCATGTAAGAAGAGTAAGACCAGCATTAAGCTGTTGTGGTTTGAAGACAGCCTTAGGAAAGCAAGATGTGAGCAAGAGAGACTGGAAGAAAATTGCAGAAGTTCGGGAGAGATAGAGACAAATCGTCGAGAGGGCGTAAAATGAATCCGTCACGTGGCCATTTGCAAGGGAATAATGGGAAGAAGAATAACTAGAATGTTATCCTTCTCTCTCTCGCTCTCTCTCTCTCTCTCTCCCTCTCCCTCCCTCCCTCCCTCCCCCCTCTCTCTCTCTCTCTCTCTCTCTCTCTCTCTCTCTCTCTCTCTCTCTCTCTCTCTCTCTCTCTCTCTCTCTCTCTCTCTTTCTCCCTCCTTTCCTTCCCGCTCGTATTCGCGTGTGTTCAACTGTACCCATTATTTCCGTTATCTCAACTTGACTCAATTATCTGTCTGTGATTCTAAGATAAACGTAATAATTGCATATTCTGCCAGGCGCCAGGTTGTGTTCACGTCTCTTTATCGTGAGGTCTATCTGACGAGATTTGTGTAGCGGTGGCAAACCGGTGTAACTCCGCTGAGAGGCAAGGCCTGACCCTCATGGCCGGAGCACCATTGTGTCCGATGCATATTCTATTGGTTGTGGTTGCAATACCAGCGTAACTATGACCACTAACCCTCATATTCACCCACCTGTGACCGCTGTGCCACTGACTATAACCACTAACCCTCATAGTCACCCACCCGTGACGGCTGTGCCACTGACACGGAAAACGTCACACGCACAAACCTTAGTTTCTTTGTATGTTTTATGTAGAGTTGAACGTTTCCGAGATTTGTATGCTAAAAACTGCCTCCACGATTGCCATCTAGCCTATATCGAATCAGGTGCACTGGTGTTCCGATGTGTGAGAACAGTTTGCGTAATATGCGCGGTCTCTATCATAAAAATGCGTGTGCCTGGTAGTGTTATTAAAGTCGTCGAAATAATTCACTCACAAACAAATTTAATAGCCTTACGTTATAGTATATTTACAAAGTACCTGATTATGGCTGAACAAAATTTACCTATTTACACCTAATTTAGGCACGACAAAACCCGAAAGTAATTTAACAGTTTGTCCGATGATTGTCTTCAACATTAAATAACGCATCTGCATACCGTAGTCGATTTTAGAATGGGTCGTTTTTAACAAAATGGGTTAAGACAAGAGTCGGAATGGGGAAGGAGCTGTAAATGTGGAGCTGTAAATGTTTTCCCTTTTCCCGAATGTTCACGCATTCCCAGTCTGTCAGACAGAGATTTAAGGAGAACATCTAAAAAAGTGCGATTACGGTCAACTCAAACGAATCCCCGACCTAGACATACTTACCCTATCATACGCACATCCTGCGTAAAATTATAGCGTTGCATTTAATGTATACATATTACATTATAATAGTATGTTTCCATAACAGCGATAAAAGCGGGCATTTTATTGAACAAAAGAGTATTCATAAACACTGATGTTTATCTTATCTTGACCAAGTCAGTAGGCTGGGGTGCGTACTGATTTGCAGTATTATATTATTATTTGCATATTATGTCAGTCCGGCTACTGTTTCTATAGCAAGAAAGTAAAACACAGCGCGAGAACGTCACGAGAGTGTTAGCTGCCGGATGCAGTTCACGAGTAGTATACCGCAGCAACGGGCGGCTCTCCGGTTCCGTTCTCACAGACTGTGTTATTCCCATTATGTAACGGTGACGTTAAACTTTTAACCTTTGAATGTAGAATTTCACATCTTATCTTTGTATACATACAGTTTTTAAATCACAACAAGTTCGTACTTCGTCGTGACTGCCAATTTGTATTTTAAAGATGAACGATTTCAGAAGGCAACCTTAACGGAAATTGTACAATGATTTTCAAAGGCTAACTGATACGCAGCTTGTTTGGGATTTGGTACACTCATAATTACAATTCCCACAGTAATCTGATTCGTTTTAACTCAAAATACATACAAAATCACGCGTTAATCTTTGCTGCAGTATACTAATATTTACAGCTTTAAATTGTATTAAACTGGAATTTGTCAAACTTAGAAATAGTCCGATGAGAAAAACATTACATGTCACCTTCAGAAGTGAATATTTATTGGTCAGTCCATTATTGCCGTAAAGTGATAACTGTATGATGTCATAAAACGCGGTGTATGTTTTATTTCATCGAAAAAGCGTGTATTTTCGAAAATGTTAAGATATAAAACACCCCGACAGTAACACGTGCATATTATTTTCACACAACCGAGATTTTATATATTGGTAATACCTGTACCACCTCTGCATTTATTGTAGCTGTAACAGTGTCACGATATACGAAAAACAATCGTTCAGTTTACGAATTAAAATGTTATATAAACTTAATCTTGAATTAATGGTTCTACGCATGTAGGAATACATTTCCTGCCAGCTGAAAACGTTATTTAAATGTAAATAACTGCACGAATATACGATCATTTGTGTAAGTATACATTCCTAAACATAACCATCACCCCAATCATCCTAATCTTACCTGCTTTGTGCGCAGCTAACTTATTCCCTTCTTTCTGCACTCCCTCCGCGGAGAGTCTTTTTACTAGATGAAGAGTTCAGCAATGGAAATCATATCCTATAAAGGGGGTTGTCTGCTCCGTTTGGTGATTATTAGCAGGAAGCTCGCCGTATTGGTTGTACGTAGCTACCATTTGGCCAGGGGCATAGGGACAAGCCAACTTCGAAGTAATACCAGCCAAAAGGGGTTGTTTACAAATTGAAAGTTTTGTTTACAATTCGAATTCGCGGACGCCTCTTTCAAAGTGTGTCAACAAATGAGAAACGAACGTCGTTCCTTTAACGGGGATGATACTCTTGCAAGACAGTACACGTTATAATTTAAACCGGGTCAAAATCGGGACCTACAGTCAGTCCCAAACGAGTACAATTCACAGTTAATAAATGATTGTTAACGTTTCCTGAAAAGTTGCTTGCGGGTACTGTATGTCTCTGCTCATAACCTTAACCGACAAGGCGCTCGCTGTTATAATTTATGTGGACCTATGAAAAGAATTATGGTCACACCAAGAGGTAATCACGCAGACGTTGTTTGTGTATATTTCTTTTGTCGTAGAAAACAACGACGTTAATACGGACGTAATCTTTGGTTAACTGAACGACTGTTGTACGGATTGAATTTATTGTTGATACCTACTTGTTTACGAAACATATGTAGAGAGTTTTATAGCTATAAAAACGTATAGACCAGTAACCCTTCACATTTAAGTATAACGTTCGTTTTTACACAGGATGGTTTATTGCTCAATCAAATTCCCGTTTTATGTAATTGCTGACTGTGAATAAACTGCAGCAATAAAGAACCAAACGTGAAGTTTAACTTTATTGATTTAGGTCGAACAATTAAGAGAAACTGTATATTTTAATTATACGAAACCACAAACAAGAACACGAGTAGTGCTCAAACTTGTTTTCTTTAGACTAGTAGTTGAATGGCAATCGTTGAGAGACTAGCCTCTGGCATTGTGTTAATGTAGTTGGTGTTCTCCAAACTCTCGGGGATTGCGCCGGGAATGCGATTAAAATCGCCTGTTTTCTTCATTTTGCAACACTTGCATTATACAAACACCACTTTTTTCTTGAAGAATTTAATTTGGGTGAAGTATTGATTCAGTTAGAGTTTTATCACAAAAGGTGGCTCCTCGATAGCGACTACGATGGTCTTAGAGGAGTCTCCTGACCCTACTTTGTTATCTACCATAAATTATACTACGTTTACCATAAGGTTATATATTTGTATTATTTTTATTTCTGTTTTAACATGGATGTATTGTATGTATTATTTGAAATGTATCGGTCAAATAAAACAAATTCTTCTTCTTCTTTGAGCTTCAGACCAGAGTGTGCACGGGTGACTGCCCGCAGACAGACATGCACAGTTTCCAAACATGTTTATTCATATACTTTGAACCTAATCTCTATAAACATACGCAAACCACAATCTCAGCGTATGCGGAGTTAATTTACGAACCCGTCACATGGGTTCACGACTCATCCGTCATACTAACGTTATCGTCGTCTACCTGTGCGTTATTTATGACTGTTTGCTTTTCTATACGAAGCGCCATCGTCTTCGCAGACTTTACGTCCCCACTTCGTGCTGGATACTGGCACATTAGTTGCTCAAAAACATCGTTGACATTATCTTCTTCTTTCCGTCTACGGTCGCGCGATTAATCGAATGATTTTAATTAATAAACACAAATGATGTGATCTACGTGTGTTAAATGAGTGACGAAACGAGATCATTTTTTGAAGCTTTTTTCCCAGTATTTTCTCTATCGGCAAATTCCAAGTATTTTTCAGATATCCATTATTGTAAATTAGTACTCTCTTCCATATATCTTTTAATTCCTGGGCGAGCGGCATTACTCTCTGTCATAACATATATTTAATTTTCTGCATTTAGCTTTGGGAATGTGCGTGGATGCGTGCGTGTGCGTGTGTGCATATGTTTGTATATGCGTGCTTGTGTGTGTGCGTACGTACGTACGTGCATGCGTGTATGCCATCATAATTTGCGATAATATTTCAACATCAACAATTTGAACTAGTCTTATTCCGTATAATGTGTTTGTATGAAACGCCGTAGTACGGTTTCCATCCAGGTCTACTATAACACAATCATATACCCACGCACTCACGCACTCACGCACTCACGCACTCACGCACTCACGCACTCACGCACTCACGCACTCACGCAATCACGCAATCACGCACCCGCGCACTCACGCACTCATGCGGTCACCCACTCAATTCGCACGCTAAAAGTTTGAGATTAGCACGAAACTTGGGCCGTGGGCAATTGGAGTAGATCTCTCCAATCGCGAAGCGGATCAGATCAAGAACCAAAGACTGGCACGCAACACCAGAGCAGAGTTGTGTGCGCGAACAAACCACATCCTGTAAATCCCAGAGGGCGGAGCACCGAATGTCAACGTTTCACATAACGGATTCTGAGTGGCACCGTACAATTGTATGTTTCTTCTGACTTCTGACGTGTCACTTTTTATAATGGGCCAGTCGTGCAGACACAGACGGGTGGATCGTTTATTTAGGGTTGCAAAGATAGTCTATATACTAATAATAATAATGAGTCAACTTGTAGAGCGCCATAAATCTACACAAAAGTCCATTCAGAGGCGCTAAAATACATTAATACATGAATGTTAAAACTAGGTAATAAAATAAATAATAATAAAATAAATAAATTGCTAAAATCGTGGTGCGTTATGCATAGGCAATAAGATTATGTGGTAAAAGGATATAACATTAATTAAAACGTGACATAATATGTGCATCATAAGATTTAAATAAGTTAGTTAAATGATAATAAATTATTTAAAAACAATATGTCATGTACGAGATCACAGACTAAACTCAACATGGGATGCTACACGGAAGAGGTGGGTTTTTAAAAGTCGTTTGAATGTGGCTAGCGCTGTGACTATCTTTAATTCTAACGGAAGAGTGTTCCACATCCGTGAGGCCGAAACTGAGAAGGAGCGATCGCCCTACTAGTCGCAACAACGAAGTGATCGCGGTCCATAGAGGTTCGACAAAAATGTTAACAAAGCTTTCTCACCTGAAATAGGTTCATTGGTGGTATGTCTCACCACCAAAAAAACCCCACCCGAATCCACCCATGGCAAAACCTTTTTTCGGCTCAAATCCAAGATGGCCGACATTATACTGGGTCTAATATTCAAATGGACCTAATTTTGGAACTAAACAACATAAAAACACGTTTGAGGTGTCATTTCCAAATAAATTTAGGATGTACATTCGTTTGGTGACACTTTGGAAGTCGTCAGAGGTCAAGGTCATGCGATAATGTCAAGGTCAAGGCAAAATTTGATAAAATAAGCTGGATTCGGACCAGAGTGGTATGACTTTGCAACGAAATGAAGTTATAAACACATATATAAGTGTCATTGCAACCAAGTTTACTATGCCTAATCATTTAAATCACATTTTACAGGTGATTATAGTTCAAAGTCACGTTTCAATGTCAATATATGCATATTGTCTATTTACAATCCTGTATGATCCTGATCTACATCCCGGTCATCATCATCCTGCATGTGATGCCTTTGCACTGGCCACACGCTGGTGTGCACTGCAGTCCATTATTACGGCAGGTGCACGTTTTCTTATCGCAGTGACCACCGCAATTGCATCGAATTATCTTGAGGAGTCGCTCTGGTGCCGCAGACTGAGACATTCTGATAGGCTCGAGACCATCAGAAGATGCTACCCAACCCCAAAGCTCAGGGGAGATATCGTTGCCACGCCATCCCTGCACCTGATGATAAGTCCGATGGGTATGGAATGCGGCTGCATCATTCGTTGGCGGAAGCTTCTCTGAAGATTCGTATTGTGTAGAAGTAGCTACCTTCAGCTGGAACTTCGCTACCCGTGCGGAGTTGAGTACATCACTAGCAGGGCATCATCTTATGTCTTTTCGATGTCCTCTTTCGAGGAAGATGGAGACATGAAGACGGAGGTGGGCTTTTTCAGTGCTGCATACTTCGTGAGAACGGTCACTTTGCCAATTTCATATGGTCTTGACGTGGTTTTACACCCCCTGAGAGCGTGCAGAAAGAGCAGAGCTTGTGAGAGGGCTGGATCCAGATTCTTCTTCAATGTAGTCTGTTTCGATGTCACCATGTACAGATTATCACTCTTATCTGAAGCATCAGTATGATGTATCATGAGTTGAAATTCGTCTGAATCTTCTGCGACAACAGTTATTGGCGTTTTCTTCGCAGAAAGGCATGCCAACATACATATTTTGTAGTCTGCATCCCCTTTTGCGTGCTGAACTGCGATGTCTGCATTGACCATATGCTCTGCAAGGAGGTTGATGAGGCCCTGTTTGTTTGATGTGTTGGCAAGGAAAGCTTGTTTGCTCATGGTTAAACGCATTTCTGCGGAAACTGAGACTGAAGCACCAACGTCGTTCCCTGTCCTACGACGATGGGCTTCGTCCTTAGTGCTGGAGCCGTGATATCCGTCAAGCACAACCAAGGCACGGCCATAGCTGCTGCGTACATGCCGGATATGCATAGCGCAGATGTCGGCATATGTGGAGTGCTTGGACCATGAGAACTTGTAGAGTAATCCTCCCCCATCAACAATAAACTGCAAGCCCTTGTCGAGCGTGGCTGATACGATGCATGCAGGGACAAGCTTCAGGAGATGGTGTATGAGCTCCGCTTTGTCATCCTCCAGTGATTGTGATTGTCGAAGAGAGATGGGAGGAAAGAGCACAACTCATATTTGAAGAGGTCAGGCATAGGTATATCGCCGATACCCGTAACAAAAAGACGCTGGCATAGTCGCTGGGGATCCATCTCGATTCGTTCCCCGAGAAGCAGTTTTGACATGGACAACTGAGGCTAGAGTCTTCACTTGATTCTTCTGTGAGAACCTGTACTCTGCCACAGAATGACCGACCATGGAAGTTAGGATCTTCTCTCCGACACTTTGAGCATCGACCACGTTTACTGACTCCTCTGCCATCAACCCTGATGAGATACTTACAAGCTTTTCTGAGGTTGTGTTGAATGGTCCCCGCTCAACAAACACCTGAAGCAGCTTATGTATATCGGACATGTCACGTCGGATGCGTGATGCTGTAAGGTCACGATGCCCATCACTTGCATTCAAAGAGACTAAGTTCAAGGGGGCAGATTCAGACTATTTAGGACAATTAATTGTAACCCCGGAAATGGTAGCTAAGAAAAAAAGGGCTATGAAGGATAATAAATCATCTGGAGTGGATGGGATTCCGCCCAAACTACTATTGGAAATTGTAGAACAAATTAGCGTACCGCTTGCAACAGTTTTCAATTTGTCATTAGAAGAGGGAGTGGTTCCTTTAGAATGGAAAGAGGCAAACATTATACTGTTATTTAAAAAAGGTTCGAGAAATAAGTCAGAGAACTATAGACCAGTGAGTTTAACATCAGTGATTTGCAAATTATTAGAATGACTAATTAAAGATCACATGGTGGATTTTCTTGTTAAACAACACTTCATAAACCCATCTCAACATGGTTTTTTTAAAGCGAGGTCATGCTTAACAAATATATTATGTTTTTTGGAAGACATCACTAAGTGGGTAGATGAGGGATCACCGGTAGATATCGTCTACTTAGATTTTCAAAAAGCTTTCAACAAAGTACCACGTCAAAGATTACTGCTTAAACTAAAGGCCCATGGCATAGGAAATGGTATAATAAACTGGATAGAAAAATGGCTGATTGACAGAAGACAACGTGTAGTAGTTGATGGGGTGGCATCAAACTGGAAATCGGTATTGAATGGGGTACCACAGGGATCAGTACTGGGACCTATATTATTCTGAATATATATCAACGATTTGGATGATGAAATAACAAGCAAGGTGTTGAAATTTGCGGATGATACAAAAGTGTTTAGAAGGATTAAAAGTGATGGAGATAGACAGCATTTACAAGATGATCTTGACAGGTTGATCAAATGGTCTGAAAAGTGGCAAATGCTGTTCAATTTTGGGAAATGTAAATGCCTCCACACAGGACATGGGAACGAAGAGGTAGAATATACAATGAGGGGTACTGTACTAAGTACTAATGTAAAAGAAAAGGACTTAGGGTTAACCATTAGTGCTGATATGAAGGTTTCAGAGCAGTGCGGAATTGCAGCTTCAAAGGGAAATCAAATCCTTGGATTAATTAGGCGAAACATAACGTATAAGGAAAACGTGCTAATAATACCGCTGTACAAAACAATAGTTAGGCCTCATTTAGAATATTGTATTCAAGCGTGGAGGCCGTATCGCAGGAAGGACATAGATATGCTAGAAAAAGTGCAGAGGAGAGCAACTAAAATGATACCAAAACTGAGGGATCTTAGTTAAGAAATACGCCTAAAAACTGCGGTTTAACAACACTAGAGACCAGGAGATTGAGAGGAGATCATATAGAAGTGTTTAAATATTGAATGGTTATGAAAATATTGATAGAAATATTTTTGTTTCAGTTCAGAAAGATAGAAAAACTAGAGGACATGAAGTTACATTAGCAAAGGAGCAGAGTAGTTTAGATATAAGAAAGTTTTCATTTTCACAAAGGACTGTAAATGAATGGAACAGATTATCTGCTGATTGTGTGGGTTGCTAGTAGCGTGAATATGTTTAAAAATAAAATCGACACATACCTCAGACGGGCGGGATACACATAAATAAAAGGGTCGGACTCTCGATAAGCCAATGGGCTTCCTTGTCCACCTGACACCTACAGTTAATTCTCTGGGTGGCAATCTTGTTAAATCTTGTTAAAAGAGAACCCCGCTATATCGAAAATGGAAAATTTTTGTATACGTATACAACAGCAATCTTAAACACCTTTAAATAGCTTACAATAGTTGACCCTGTCGAATGCCTTGCTGGCATCCAACATGAGTACATACACATTACTGCCATTTGCATTGTAATAACTTGTTTCCATCATAACATATGTGCAATGAGTAGTGGACATGTTTTGTTTAAAACCAAATTACAAATACGATGTTGCAAGCGCATTCGTACCAGTTGTCTCCGCTTTCACAAAATGTTTTGCTAATTGTTTTCTTTTCCGTCTTGTTTTCAAATAATCGCCCGTTTGACTGACGTATGGACCAAACAATGTACTTACTTACTTATGCGCTTCGTTCCATGCGGAGCATAGGCCATCGACGATGACACTCCAGCGCACACGACTTAGGGCGATCTTCTCTATTTCTTTCCAAGTGTAGCCACTCCTTTGTACATCTGCTGCCGTGTCTCTTTGTTAGATGTTTTTGGCCTTCCTCGTCGTCGTTTTCCTTGAGGATTCCACGTCAGAGACTGTCTTGTGATGTTGGTTATTGGCTTTCTCAGTGTGTGTCCAATCCAACCCCACTCTCTCCTCAGGATCTGCTTGGCGACGGGTTCTTGGCTATTCCTTTCCCATAGCTCCTCATTTCTGATTATTTTGTCTTGCCATTTTATATGTAGAATTCTTCGCAGACAACGGTTAAGGGAAGTCTGGATTTTGCCTAATGTTGTTTTTGTTATTCCCCATGTTTCAGAGCCATACAACAATACTGATTTTACATTGGAGTTAAACATCTTTATTTTGTTGTGTTTTTATTTTTGTGAAATTCCAGATGTTTTTTAGTATCAGGAATGCTGTCCGTGCCTTTCCCAGTCTTGCTGCACCATCTGCCTCTGTACCAACGTGTTTGTCTATCACGCTTCCTAAGTAGGTCAATGAATCCACTTCCTCCAGGGGCTCTCCGCCTGCTATAATTGGGTTGTCGTTCCTTCAGTGTATTGTCATGATCTTGGTTTTGTCTCTGTTGATCTACAGACCTATCTTTGCTGATGTTGATTCCAAAAATTTTGTTTTGTCCTGCATCAGTTTGTGGGTGTGTGGTAGTAGTGCCAGGTCATCAGCGAAGTCCATGTCCTCCAGCTGAGTCCATGGTGTCCACTGTATGCCATTTTGTCTGCCTTCCAGTCGATCATGAGGATGAACAGGAAAGGCGACAGCAGGCATCCCTGCCGAACCCCTGTCTTAAACACGAAACTATCTGATAGTGGTCCTCCATGCACCACCTGGCACGACATTCCTTGGTAGGTAATCTGGATCATGGAGATTACCTTTTTTGGAATGCCATAATGTATCATCAGATTCCAAAGTGGCTGTCTGTCCACACTGTCAAAATACTTTCTCATAGTCAATGAAATTGACCTACAGTGGTGAGTTCCATCCCAACGATTGTTCATATATAATGCGCAGAGTAGCGATATGATATGTGCAAGATCTATCCTGTCGGAAACCAGCTTGGTGTCCTCGGAGCTTTGCATCCACTGCTTCTTTCATCCTCTCTAATATCACTCTGTTCATCACATCCCGGGACAGATAGTAATATTATTCCTCTACAGTTCTTGCATTCTCTGAGATCTCCTTTCTTGGGGAGCTTGATTACTTTCTCGATTCCTCTGGAAGTCTTCCCAGACTTTCTCGAAGAGGCTGTGCAGTATTTCCGTGGATGTATTAATATATGCCTTTGTTGCCTCTGCTAGTATTTCATCCGGCCCTGCTGCTTTTCCGTTCTTCAGTTTCTTGATAGCTTTCTTGATTTTTGTTCTGCTTGTTTTATCACAGTTCAAGGGTAGAACTGTCTGTGTTATGGGGATGACTGGGGGATCTTCTGGAGTGTGTCGGTTTAATAGTTCTGTGGAGTGCTCCACCCATCTCTTTAGTTGGTCGCCTACCGTGATGAGGGCATTTCCTTGCTTGTCTTTAATTGGTTTGTCCCTTTGCTGATACTTGCCTGCCAGCTTCGTTGTTATGTTATATAGATCTTTCATGTTTTTTTGCCCCCTCTGCCTCTGTTTCCAGGTTGTCCACCATGCTTTTCTTGTCTCTTCTGTTGCTCTTCTTCTAAGCTTGTGTGTACTGTACTTGGGTTTCTGCTTTCGTTGCTCTAGTTTTTCTGCTGTTCACTATCGCATTCTTTTCCTTTCGCACTTGTAGCTTGAGTAATATGTCAGCTGTCATCCAGTCTTTGTGTTGTGTTTTCTTTCTTCATCTCTACTACTACCTGTGCTGCTTTCCCTGCTTCATACATTGTTCTGACATTCCAAGTAGCAATTTTTGTGGTTTTCTTTGTTTTCAGTAGGACAGTCGGTCGTACAGCTTCCTCTCGGCTTTCACTGTACTGCGTCACATTGGTTCTGTTTGAAGGCCCAACCTCTCCCAAGTCATGTTGCTCTCTTGAGTTTGTCGTAAATGTCTATGTAACAGTTTTTCTTTTACAGCTGGGGTTGCTGGCCCCAAACAAACCTCGTAGCCTCGAGGAGAGGGTTGTCCCTGTTTGTCTGACCTCTACCTTCGACCTGTCCAGCTTGGGTATAGGAATGTTATACACGTTTTACACCCTGATCCACTTCGTTCACAATGTCGCCATCTGGAGCATTGATCACCACTCAATTATCTCAGGTAGGTGAAAGGCCCTCTAGGAAACGTAGCATATTGCAAACATGGAAGTAAATCACTATAGATCACTATCCCTGTGTTTTACATCTCCAATTGTTAGATCAGCGGTCAAGTAAGCGAATGAACAAAGAAACAAGCGAATGGATCCCGGCACACGGAGGAGATACCGTTGTGATGCACCGAAGTTAGCGTATTGATATAAGTTAATTGTTTACATGGTTGCATTTAAAAATATGTAGTTACAAATGTGTAGCTACAAATTTGTATTTGAACGGAAGGGTTCCCTTCCACACCCTTCCATCTGTGCACAATCTTTCCTCCATTTCACCTACTGTACAGTAGAATTTACGTCCTCCGAGTTCGTGTTAAATGTGTCAGTAAATAGATGTGTGGTAAACAGCACAATGCCAAGCTAGAAAACCGGGTCAGTTACCCCATCCGCACATGCTGCATATAGCACCGTGACCTTGACCAGCGGTCAGGACCTCCCGTCCGTCACCCATTGTTCGACTGACAACCGATACGTATACACACAGTGGGTGACGCGCACAGGACAACCACACATGCGTATCCGTCGTTGGCGCTGACCTTGGGTCGAACCGTCTCAACACCGTATTCAGGTCAGAAACCCCAGTACGGGGCACTTGTTTACGCCCGATACGGTCGATCGCGCGAGAATCCGTCGCTCGATATATGCACCGTTGGCGTTCCACTCGTAAATAAGTCGCCCCGTGTGCCTGGTTGCGGGACGGTCCGCGATGCCAGACAATTGTTGATATTAATCAGCGCTGCCCTGACCCAGTTCCTGTCAAAAGAGTTTCGCCTGGGTAGGTCAGATGGGTAATTATTGCGGGTCAGTACCCTTTCAGTGGAATGTGTACCAATGGCCGATATATTTAGTAACATGCATGTATAATAATCAATATATCCCAGATTGCAGGACATCAATATATCCCACATTGCTGGACGAACTCCTTTTGAGCATGCCCGGCAAACCAGCGGAAGTAGATAACCATATGGGTTGTTTTTTGGGTTTTACGGATTTCATTTACTAGTCTTTATATAATATAGGTGTGCATCATTTCGTTTGTCACGCTTTATTCAAATTGCATAAGAGGTGCTAAGCCTAAGCCCAGCAAACAAAATTACGTTGTGATGACGTTGCCACAACGTCACGTTTTGGTTATGATGACGTTGTGAAGTGACGTTGCTACAACGTAATTGTGTGGACTCCCATCGACGTTGCGACAACATTGTGAAATTACGTTGTGAAGTGACCTTCTAGCAACCAATACACAACTTATTGGTGACCTTTCCACAACCTTTTTGGAACCTTCCAGCAACCATTACACAACCTATCGGTGACCTTCCCACAACCTTTTATGCACCTTCCAGCAACTTTTGCCCGACCACCCCACCCCCTTTTCAGACACCTACGCCCTTTATAGTAATTCCTTTTCAGAATATGAATTACATGAGACAGTCAATTTCATTTGAAAATAAATTTATTTTTACTGAAGTTATACATAAATCAATATTTAATTATCGTCCTTGTCTCCATTGGGTTTCTTTAGCACTGCAAGTCTCTTTGATTCTGCGAGTCACTGATCTTCGTCTGATGACAGTGTTGTGACTGTCATTCGTGATCCTGTTGGCACTGAGCTTTCTTTGGCACGATTCTGCAAATTAGGCATTATGATTAGTTTAATACATTAATAAGTAATTACCATTTAAAACTAGTTGGGGAGGGCAGAAATTTGAGGGATATCTAAATATGACATAATTATATTTTACCATTTCAGATGACTGGAGGCGAGGAAAAATATTTTAATGGAATACCCCTCGAATTAAATGATGGAATAAGTTAGTCAATACTGTCGAGCCATCTTCAATAAATGTGTACTCATATAGATCCATGTCATAATTTCCAAACTCTGAGAATCCATTTATAAGGACAAACACAAATCTAGATAAAATTCCCACCACAGATGTTCTTCTACAGGGAATAGCTTAGGGCTATTGCATTTAAATATAGGACCACAGTGGGGATGGGTAAAATAATGTGAAATTCAATTCAATGGGGGCATGGAAAACAAATCTTAAATGAAGTCAAATCCACGATGGCCAGTCAGGATCACGATGTCAACAGCAAACGAGTGTTACGGCAATTCATGGACATCCCTTTGATATTTGATCATGAATTCAACAGACCAACAGCTAGAATTTCACGGTTTGGGTTTTTCTTGTCAAGAATGTATGGATATGGATATGAATATAAAGTGGAGTGGGATGGCCAACGTTACCAGTTCTGCTATCAATAAGCGATGTCACATAAATTGCTTAATAATAAATAAGTGTGCACTCATAATTTAATTTCAATACTTTTTGGTGAGGATTTGTGTTGAAAAGTAGCCACCTGATTACAATGGAAAGCAGTGCACAACAATCTAAAGTGGGCAACCAGAAGGGCAATTTTTCAAAAAGTAGGAAACCAATTTAATTGGCTGTTGATGCTAATTAAGAGATGGTACACATCTTAATTTCCATTCTAATGTCACTATCAGCCACGATATGGCAGCTAGCACGTGCTATATAATGCTAAGTATAGATGATGGATATTATAGCATTCTTTATATTGTGAAACTTCCTTTTTATGATTTAATTACCAAGGTGTTGATTATAACTATATTTATGTAATTAATTACTATGATTAACCAATTACTTGAACAGTATGAGATAAACTATCCCCAGGGTACATCAGCTGTTTGCTAGGCTGGCTCGGGTTTCACACAACAACGAGGTGACATTAAATTTTAGTTAGTGTCAACCTGTTCAATAGTACTCTTAAGGTATTATTTCCCTTTTGTAATTAGACCACATTGTTAAGTGGAAGACTGTCCATTATTTGATATAATCTTGGCTGGATGTTAAAGCAATTATTTAGTTATATATAAGGGTTTTTATTATATGGAGAATTGCTTTGAGCAAGCACCCTGTGATGCTGCAGTTGACCCCCACTGGCTGCCTGTAAACAGTAGTGGCCTTAATGAGTTTTATAATGTTTGCATCATGCTGGTCATATAACTTGCAGAGTATACAGTGTTAATCATGTTTAGTCAGATACTGTGTTTTGTACTGTGATGCTTAATCTACGCTATTGGGTTATTATGTCATATTAGGCATTTAGCAACAATGTATTCTATGAATGAAGTTAAGCAGTCAGTATCAGAAACTGCCCAGTAACCACTAATGTCCCCCTAATTAATCACCCTATGGGGTTGGCTGGGTAGGGTGTGGGGCATATTCCTTAGAGACTGACACTTGAAAACAACCATTTAACAAGCCACAGAATATGTATCCTGCATATTTGGTAAATTGGAATTGAATGTGATAACACGAAGTAGTGTAGGTATATATGGAATTGCAATACTTGTTTAAATAATTATCTGTGTTCTGCTCCATATTCTAGTTTTCTTGCAGAAATATCTATTAATGAAGCAAAATGAAAAAAAATCAAAAAGTTGCATTGATTATAGATAGGAGCTAGTCAAACCAAATGCCGATGGAGAGTAATATGGTGACGCCCAGTGGCGATGATGTCCAAGTTTGTAAAATCATAAAAAAATATATCGTGGCTCCATCCTCATTAAATCATGGTCACACATTCTGTAAATGGTACGTTTTTATGTTTGGGCAATAGTTGTTCAAGCATTTCACACACCCTTTAATTTGAAACATTATTGCTTAATTTACATGCCTTAATTAAATATCAATTAAATTGTCAGTATAGTTAATGGAACATGCTTAACTTTCCTCCAAAGTTTTCACATATTTCATAACAATGAAAATAGTAAACTGTAATAAAATACACCATCCTAACTGACAGTTGCAATGTATGCTATGCGTGAGTCTGTGTATGAGTGTGGGCCGAACCTGTCATGGGCCGAAACATCCGGGACACGACCTGTCAACCTTCACCCGGAGGGTGGGGGGCCGGACTGAGTTCAATATTTGTCAATGCCCCAACAACTCTCCCTCACCCAGCAGTAATTACTTAATTCCTAAACACATTTATGGTTTAGAATGTTTCCAGTCATCAAATGAACACGCCACACAAAATATTAGTGTGGCGTAGCCAGTGTGAGTGTGGCCTACATTCATAGCGGACCACTCGGTAACGAATAATGATGCCGCGCCTAGTAACGGTTAATTTTTGCCTTACGCAACCATTACAAATATGTAGTTTTCACCAACACTTTTTGAAATCGTTCAGCAACGTATCAGTATTATTCATCAGAACCACTTATTTCATCAATGGCATGCAAGCAAAGCGTCAAATAAGTTGCTTTTGTGAAATGCTTACTACATTCGTAAGTCTAACTCTAAGACGATTAATCACTTCACGCGCGAAACGGAAGCACCAGTTTTTGCCTAATCGTGTTCAAAATCTTCACTATGCGACAACACGCAACGCATTCACTGCATGTATAAACACCATGGTCTGTTCGTTAACTTTCCTGTGGTGATTAGTGTAAAAGCTACTTACAATTTCGCCCGATAAATTGAAATATTACGGTTGTTTACATTAGTCACCGGCGATTTGGCGCACTTGTGTAAAACCGTTAGTTAAGGATACTGAGTCGTCATCAATGTTACTACTTCGTATTCTAGACCAGTATGTATGTATTTTACAAATGTAAATTTTATTTTGTCTATATTATAATTTATGATGGTTTTATTTTGTCAAAATATATACACCATTTGGATTAATTATCAGAATGCAAAAATAATTACTGAGCTGCGATTACGTTGCCACAACGTCCGCATAACGTCACGGGTAGACGTCATTTTGCGACCATTAAGGTACGTCCAGAAGACGTAACGTTACAACGTTGCCTGTACGTCACCACCCAGCGTTGCAACGTGACGTTGTCACAACCGTTGTGCAACGTAATTTCTGACGTTACCGTACGGCGACCAAACGGCAACGTTGCCTGGACGTCATGTGTTTGCTGGGAGGGCACGGGGCAAGCATAGGAATGGCGGGGACAAATCAAGGTACCATCGGGTATGTTTCCTCCATAGCAAAAATAAATGTCTTTGATTGTGTTTGATCAAGCGAACATCCAGACGCATTCTGGAGTTAGGATGTTCTGAGTTCGAAGTAATGTGTTTTAAGGTAGAGTTCATCAGTAATATAATGGCACAATGTCTATCGTGTCTATCGTAAAATTATATAACGTAAACTACATATACATCTATTCGAACATTCTAATCGACCGAATCGCTGTCGTCTGAACGTGGTGAATAATGAAGGTTTCCAAACTCCTCCAAGCTCACGAAAGATCCCTACACGGAACCTCTCCAAAACCTCCATTTTCACCCCCTTGACTCACTGAGGCTCGTCAACAGTCCCCCAACTCTAGGCCCTTCAAAAACTTAAACTGTACCCACCAAAAACATATTGAGGCTCTAAATGTTGGGGGCTAATCCTATATCCATCCTCCCATTTAAAATAGTGAGAGCTGAGCCCCCTCGCCCCCCCCCCCCCGGTTCTGACGTATATGCACATATGTCATATAATTTGGCCGTTCACTGTTTCTGCGTATTAAGATTTGGGCGGTCAGCAATTTATAACATAGATGTATAGGTTAGATATTATATAACATGATTTATAACAAAAATAGTGAAACAGTGACCCTTAAATGACACCTCTCCTTCACGCAGTATAGTTAGCAATTGTTCTTCCGCACGCGCCTTGGCACCTGCGTTACACGAGTGTACACGAGTGCACACGCGTTAGTCACCTTTTGTCTTTCCGATCATTCTCGTGCCACATTAACTGTGATAATATCTTTTGCATGGCCTATCAGAGGTTATTGGGTCAGTGGCGGTTTCTGGTCAAATAGTCAGAGACGATAATATACATTCGATTCCGATAACAAATAATTTGGTATCCCAGGGTGTAAGAACACAAAATGAATGACATCTTTTCAGCCATTGTTGAATAAAAGATCACACTTTAAAGTATATGAATTTTACCATATAACCTAGCAGGCACAGAGTGATGATTAATCTACAAAATTCACTAGTGTAGCAAAGTCAGTTTCATTTCTTTCAATCCAGTTAAGTTGCATTTTTTTAGAATTGATTGGTTATACGATAAGTTAATTTGTAAAGAAAAACAAGTATACGATTAACTTTTTGTTGATTTACGGACCATTAATCGCACCTGTATCCTTTTTATAATGTATATATTACGCTGTGGATTTACCTTCAAACTCATTACGAACTTCATCAACGTACAGACAAAGGTATATGCCAACCCTTCCCTCGCCCCACTTGCGGTTTTTATTGTTGTAACCTGGCGAAGCGTCAAACATCAAAGTGCAATCCGAGGAACTTGCGGTCAGTTCCGCCTGCCTCCGCAATACTGTCAACAGAGGGTGTTCACTATTTTAATGGTTTGTGTAAGTTTTGAACGTTTCGTGAACGCAACATTCAACTTACGAAAAATATTACAGGTTTACTAAACGCTGTTTGGCTGGCAGCATACATTCACCATATTAGTTATAATGTAATGAATCAATAAATATTAATAACTGCAGAACAGAAAAGGTCGGTTTAAATCATTTCTAAAATCTGCGCCGTTTCTGAGTATTAAGATTTGGGCGGTCAGCAATTTATAACATAGATGTATAGGTTAGATATTATATAACATGATTTATAAAAAAAATAGTGAAACAGTGACCCTTAAATGACACCTCTCCTTCACGCAGTTTAGTTAGCAATTGTTCTTCCGCACGCGCCTTGGCACCTGCGTTACACGAGTGCACACGAGTGCACACGCGTTAGTCACCTTTTGTCTTTCCGATCATTCTCGTGCCACATTAACTGTGATATTATCTTTTGCATGGCCTATCAGAGGTTATTGGGCCAGTGGCGGTTTCTGGTCAAATAGTCAGAGACGATAAAATACATTCGATTCCGATAACAAATAATTTGGTATCCCAGGGTGTAAGAACACAAAATGAATGACATCTTTTCAGCCATTGTTGAATAAAAGATCACACTTTAAAGTATATGAATTTTACCATATAACCTAGCAGGCACATAGTGATGATTAATCT
>CM034531.1:11812913-11843982 GCA_020002185.1 Paraescarpia echinospica
ACGAATTCGCGCCAGCGGCTGTGACTGACAGGCCTATCGACCCCGAAGTTCACGTTGCCCAGAGTCAACCTGCAGATGTTCACGTTGCCCAGAGTCAGCCCGCAGATATCCACGTTGGCCAGAGTCAACGCGCAGGTGTTCACGCTGCCCAGAGTCAACCCGCAGTTATTCACTTTGTCAAGAGTCCACGCACAGATGTTCACGTTGGTCAGAGTCAACCCGCAGATGTTCACGTTGCCCAGAGTCAACGCGCAGACGTGCACGTTGCCCAAAGTCTACCCGCAGATGTTCACGTTGGCCAGAATCAACCCGCAGATATTCACGTTGGCCAGATAGTGGAAACCCATGAAGATAATCTGTCAAATGACCCTGTTCCTGGCATGAGTGGTTATATTTTGCCACTGGTTATCTCGCCACCTCCGACACTTCCTGTTGTCTCAACACAACAAAGGAAACGGCGATCATCATCGAGTGCGGCGAAGGTGATAACTGGCAGTCCGTATGAGAAAATGCTGGTTGATTATGCAAAAAAATCATAGCTTTGGAATAAAAGAACGAGAGAAAAAGAGCCAGAGACGATATAAAAAAGCGAAGGAAGAGCAGAGGAAGCCGAGGAAATATCAACCGAAGAAACTCTGAGAGCTCAGAAAACCGGAACAAAAATCAAGAAATCGTCAACCTCTGGGAAATGCTACGGTGCGGAAGCATCATCCACTGAAGCCGAACAAACGACAATTTGCTTATTCTGTGCGGAGGATTATGGCAAGTTTGGCAAGTGTTCAGATGACTGCTGGATCCAGTGCACTTCCTGCCACCGCTGGGCACTCGACCAGTGTGCTGGTGTTGATTCGGACGGTGAAGAGTGTGTGTGCGACGTGTGTTTGTAGAAAGCACATACTCTGCGCTTAGCATAATCTTTGGGCCCGTTCTTATGCAAATAATTATATTTTGGATTTGTTGTGAATGTAACTTCGTTACAAAACGGCCCCAGGTAACACCAATTTTTTTATGTAATGACCACAACTATACTTACTCAAGCCAGTTCGTTCTTGCATGTGTTGTTCGTATTAACCAAGGCTTTAATAAAGCACATTATATGTTACAATATAAGTACGTTGTTTTGTTCTATGCCCTTCGGTTTGTTAGATGGGCCGTCTAACCCCACCTTCCCCTGTACTGCTATTATTACTACTATTATCACTGCCGTCGTAACACAGCAGAACGCCTTCGTTTCGAGCATTTTTCACCGCGGCCCTCCGCCAGTGTCCGACCCGTCGCTACGTCACTCGCCGAGTCACGGCGCTATCACGTGAATCGCGCTTTGTTGCCGTTCAGGTAAAGCGTCTTTGACGTGTTCTCTTTGAGACGTCGGACAGTCTGCGTTCTATTTTACCGACACAACCTGACCTTGCGAGCCTCAGGCGTGTTTGACCTGCATAGAGCTCGGCACACGGTCACACGTACGTGGACCAGTTCCATTGTGCACTGCGAAGTCGCAAAAGTCGACATTGAAGCACATAATCAGGTGTCATTGGAGAGAGAGAGAGTAAGCGACGATTCAGCAATGACGTAGTTTGTAAGGCCACAAACATAAACCACTGACCGTATACTCCAGCGGCTGATATGATATGTTGTAGGTGTTGTATTACAATGATCTGCTGTGTATCGCACGCGAGCGTCAGTTAGGTTGGCCGACATACGGTGATCTCTTTTTGGGTCTGTTTCAGGATCAGTCCAAGTCTCCCGTCGAAGGATCCATCATCATATCACCACCATTATCATCATCATTTCCGTCAACAACGACGTTGCTGTTGCCATTATAATCACAATCACTGCCACCACCATTACCAACACCAGTCCAACTATTGTTATTAGATTTGTAAAACAAGCAATGTGAATGATGTATACCCGACATTTTGTCATGTTTTCCTACTTCCGGCTCGACTCCGGGCGATATGTTTCAAGCTGTGTAAGCCTAGGGGGACGTGTCGTGATAGGCAATAGAGGTAACGTCCCGCAGTGTTATGTGCACAAAGTAGGCTCTACAACATTGCTTGATCAACTATTGACGTATGTTAATCCACCAAGATTGCATGCAGCACGCATGATTTTTCAATATTGCACTAAGAAACAATTACCTCACATGTATTACCTGCAAGGTACATTTTTATACAGTTAGCATAAAGCAAGCAGTCGGTGTACAACGCTTTGTAACATTTCAAACTGTGCTTGAAAACCGTACTATACTGATACAATTACTTTCGCAATAGAATATTATATAACATAGTTACAGGAAACTCAACGTTAACGGTTGGATTAGTTTATCGAAGTCCAAACATAAGCATAGAAGAGAATGAAAAAATACAAAACGCTATAAGGGAAGTGAGCAAACGGGACTGTGTTATTATGGGGGATTTTAACCATGGGCATATAAAATGGAAATCTCTACAGAGTATGGGTAGTGAGGACCACAAGTTTTTAGTTTTAGTACAAGATAGTTTCCTTTCTCAACATGTGCTAGAACCAACCAGGGGAGAGAATGTGTTAGACTTAGTTTTGTCCTCACAGAATGAATTAGTTGACAATGTTAAATTATGTGAGCCTCTGGGAAGTAGTGATCACAACCAGATACATTTTACCATCAAAGTAAAATCAGAAAGAAATAATAAAAAGCAGTTCAGGAGAAATTTCCACAAAGGAAGATATAAGGAAATGAGGAAATATTTAGCAAAGATAGACTGGAATAATACACTGAAGAATAAAACAGCAACAGAATGCTGGAATATCTTAAAGAATGAAATAGACTGCATCGTAGATAAATTTGTTCCCTTCAAAAAACAAGGGAAACGGACCAGAAAGAAATACTTATCGAAAGAAGCCATTAGAAAAATTAAGTATAAACAAATGATGTGGAAGTCATATAGACGTACTGGCAATGACGAAGACTACAACATTTATAAAGAAGCACTAAACCAAGCTACAGCTGAAATTAGAAATTCAAAGAGAAGCTATGAACATAAATTAACTTGTAATATAAAACATGACAGCAAGAGTTTTTATGCGTATGTTCGAAGCAAACAGAAAGTTCAGGATAAGGTCGGTCCTCTAGAAGATAGTGCTGGAAATATAATATCAGAAGGATTCTTAATGGCAGAAGACCTGAATGAGTATTTTAGTTCAGTGTTTACCAGAGAAGACACTAGTTCACTGCCAGTACCAGAGGCTAAGTTCAAGGGGCAGAATCAGACTATTTAAGACAGTTAATTGTAACCCCAGAAATGGTAGCTAAGAAAATTAGGGCTATGAAGGATAATAAATCACCTGGAGTGGATGGTATTCCACCCAAACTACTATTGGAAATTGTAGAACAAATTAGCATACCGCTTGCAACAGTTTTCAACTTGTCATTAGAAGAGGGAGTGGTTCCTTTAGAATGGAAAGAAGCAAACATTATACCGTTATTTAAAAAAGGTTCGAGAAACAAGTCAAATAATTATAGACCAGTTAGTTTAACATCGGTGATTTGTAAATTATTAGAAAGACTGATTAAAGATCACATGGTGGATTTTCTTGTTAAACATAACTTGATAAACCCATCTCAACATGGGTTTCTAAAAGCGAGGTCATGCTTAACAAATATGTTATGTTTTTTGGAAGATATCACTAAGTGGGTAGATGATGGATCACCAGTAGATATCATCTACTTAGATTTTCAAAAAGCTTTCGACAAAGTGCCACATCAGAGATTACTGCTTAAACTAAAGGCCCATGGCATAGGAAATGGTATAATTAACTGGATAGAAAAATGGCTGATTGACAGAAGACAACGGGTAGTTGTTGATGGGGAGGCTTCAAACTGGAAATCAGTTTTGAGTGGGGTTCCACAGGGATCAGTACTGGGACCTATATTATTCTTAATATATATAAACGATTTGGACGATGATATAGCTAGCAAGGTGTTGAAATTTGCAGATGATACAAAAGTGTTTAGAAGGATTAAAAGTGATGGGGATAGACAGCATTTACAAGATGATCTTGACAGGTTGATCAAATGGTCTGAAAAGTGGCAAATGTTGTTCAATTTTGGGAAATGTAAATGCCTTCACACAGGACATGGGAACGAATATGTAGAATATACAATGGGGGGAACTGTACTAAGTACTACTGTAAAAGAAAAAGACTTAGGGCTGACAATTAGTGCTGACATGAAGGTTTCAGAGCAGTGTGGAATTGCAGCTTCAAAGGGAAATCAAATCCTTGGATTGATTAGGCGAAATATAGCATATAAAGAAAAAGAACTAATAATACCGCTGTACAAAACAATAGTTAGGCCTCATTTAGAATATTGTATACAAGCGTGGAGGCCATACCGCAAGAATGACATAGATATGCTAGAAAGAGTACAGAGGAGAGCGACTAAAATTATACCAAAACTGAGGGATCTTAGTTATGAAAAACGCCTAAAAGAATGTGGTTTAACAACACTAGAGACCAGGAGATTGAGAGGAGATCAGATAGAAGTGTTTAAAATATTGAATGGTTATGAAAATATTGATAGAAATATGTTTTTTTCAGTTAAGAAAGATAAAAAGACTAGAGGACATGAAATTACTTTAGTAAAGGAGCAGTGTAGATTAGACGTGAGAAAGTTCTCATTTTCACAAAAGGCTGTGATTGAATGGAACAGATTATCTGATGATTGTGTGGGTGCTAGTAGTGTGAATATGTTTAAAAATAAAATCGACACATACCTCAGAAGGGCTGGATATATGTAGATAAAAGGGTTGGACTCTCGATAAGCCAAAGGGCTTCCTTGTCCACCTGCCATCTAGAGTTAATTCTCTGGCTGGCAATCTTGTTTAATCTTGTTAAATATATATGTCAAATATGTTACTCGTTCCTCTCAAAACTCACAGCGAATGGGGGGACTAAGGCCTAGTAGTTAATTTATCGTTCTACATGGTTAATGAGTGTGAGATTAATGTCCACGCGATTCATTCGGGACAACAACAGTCGCTGTGCAGTCGAATACCAGTAACATTGGGTGACACAACAAATCCGGCCGCACGCTCGCTGGTATCTTTATAGAACCCCGTCAGAAACTGACGCTTGTCATGCGGCTGACTTATGACATAACATAACCGCCGTTTCAATGTTCACAATCGCCATCGTTCAGCCTACGACAGTAAAGATCTATTCACAGAAATATACCTTTCATCCTTACGTATATTGAAAATGTATAGTTATAATAAGTTTTATTTGAAAGAGAAATAAAATAGTCGACGTTTATGTGTATCGTTTGAATATAGTTTGACGAAAGGCATTAATTTCTTTATATTTTCGTCTGGTTCATAATTTTAATATATTACGATGATGACATTCAACTCAACGGTAAAATCAGGGATGCGCTACGACATGGAGAGACGGCGCATGACGCAGCGGTCAAACCAAGAATACAGACGTTCATCAGCACATGCCTTGTAGAAAATGAAATAAATCAATGTACGGGGAGGTTAATTACAAACCTCAGACATGGAGATAATACTGGACGCAAAGAAATTGCGAAAGACCGTAGTAGATGGAGAAAGCTCGTCGCCCGATGTCCCGAAAGGAACAGGAGGAACTAAGTCTAAGTAAGACTGGACGCCTGACTGCGACAGCGGAACAAATGCAGCACTCACCAAGCTTCAAGTTGCTTTGGTATCCAAAATATGTAATATGTGATTGGTTTAAATGATATCAGTAGTTGGCTTAGTTTAAAGCGTATATTTTTTTTATTTTTTTTAATAGTAGACTTTGCTCATTGCATCTGGTAACTTGCCAAAGACAATTACCGAGCTGATATTTAGTCTGCGTGTCTAGGTACTTGTCTGCAACATCGTTTTTGAGAGAGAGCAAAAAGGTCAACAAAATCAACACAGAAACACGTGCACGATCGTATCACGCATTCACATGAAGAACCCAATCTTGAGAATTACTTGAATTTCTTCTGGATCTAGAATTAATTTAATTAATAATGTGTCAGTTGATTTTACCAAGACGACTTGCAAACAGTTACACAAACGAGGTAGAGAGTTGTGTCGCAGTGAATTTGCTAAACAATGTTCGCAAAATTAATTTGAATTGAGACGAGCAAAAAATTGAATCGAGGAAGACAGCTGCCAGCAAGATATCGAAAGTGTTCACTAGCAAACTTAACTTGTTGCTAAAGCCAAGAGGCATAATGGACTGGCCTTGTTGTACCAGATCTTGGTGACGAGCTCACAAAGTTTATTTGCGAGCTCCTCTCCACCAAACATGAGGATTTTTGCCTCGGGTATTATTATCTAGATTGGCGTGAATAATTGATGGTAAACGAAGCAAAGGAAGATAAAGATACACACGAAAAGACAACTGCGTGGCATAGATGAGACATGTGAAACATGATGAACTGGTCAGAACAGCTCCGCACGGACAGGGCGGTCCGCCAAGAGAGCCGACCTGCGGAGAGAAGATGGCGTTAAACGATGATGCTTGTTGTTTCAGTAGACTCCGTGCCTTTAACAAGTAAGTGTCCACGGTATGTTTATATGTTCGTATGTACGTATTACGTATGTGTGTGTGTGTATGTGTGTATGTATGTATGTATGTATGTATGTATGTATGTATGTATGTATGTATGCATGTATGCATGTATGTATGTATGTATGTATGGAGGTATGGAGGTATGGAGGTATGGAGGTATGGAGGTATGGAGGTATGGAGGTATGTATGCATGTACGTATGAATGTATGTATGCATGTATATATTTATGTATATATGAATGAATGTATGTATGTATGCAAGCAAATATGTTCGTATGTATGTATGTATGTATGTATGTGTGCTTGCATGTATGTAAGAATGTATGTATGCATGTATGTATGTGTGTGTGTGTATGTGTGTATGAATGCATGTATGTGTGAATGTATGTATGCATGTATATATGTATGTGTGTATGTATGTATGAATGTATGTACATATGTATACATGTATGTTCGTATGTACGTATGTACGTATGTACGTACGTACGTATGTATCTACGTGTCTATGTATGTAAGCATGTATGTACGTATGTATGTATGTACGTATGTTCGTATGTGTGTATGTATGTATGTATGTATGTATATATGTATGTATATAGGTATATATGTATGTATGTATGTATGTATGCATGTATATATGTTCGTATGTATGTACGTACGTATGTATGTATGTATGTATGTATGGGTGTATGTATGTATGTATGTATACATGCATGTACGTGTGAATGTATGTGTGAATGTATGTGTGCTTGTATGTATGTATGTATGTATGTATGTATGTATGTATGTATGTATATATGTTCGTATGTATGTATGTACGTACGTATGTATGTATGTATGTATGTATGTATGCATGCATGCATGTATGTATGAATGTATGTGTGCATGTATAAAAGTATATATGTATGTATATATGTATGTATGTATATCTGTATGTATGTATGTATGTATGTATGTATGTATGTATGTATGTATGTATGTATGTATGTATGTATGTATGTATGTATGTATGTATGTATGTATGTATGTACGCACGTATGTATGTATGTATGTATGTATGTATGTATGTATGTATGTATGTATGTATGTATGTATGAATGTACGTATGTATGAATGTATGCATGTATGTATTTATGCAAGTATGTATGAATGTATGAATGTATGTATGTATGTATGTATGTATGAATGTATGTATGAATGTATGTATATGTGTTTGTATGTGTGTAAGTATGTATGTAAGTATATATGTATGTATGTATGTATGTATGTATGTATGTATGTATGTGTGTATGTATGGATGGATGGATGGATGGATGTGGATGGATGCCTGCCTGCCTGCCTGCCTGCCTGCCTGCCTGCCTGCCTGCCTGCCTGCCTGCCTGCCTGCCTGCCTGCCTGCCTGCCTGCCTGCCTGCCTGCCTGCCTGCCTGCCTGCCTGCCTGCCTGCCTGCCTGCCTGCCTGCCTGCCTGCCTGCCTGCCTGCCTGCCTGCCTGCCTGCCTGCCTGCCTGCCTGCCTGCCTGCCTGCCTGCCTGCCTGCCTAGCTTGCGTGATGGTATGCTGGCTTGCTGTCTTGTTTGTTGGCTCGCCGAATAAACGATGTGAACAGACAATTGTATTGAGATCCATCACTGACCATGGAATAACCTTTACATTACTCTTAACGATATCCGACATTCATCGGCCTAAGAGAGTTTCTCCGAATGTTTTAACAGATGTCACATTTAATTTAACAAGATTGTCATCCATAAGACACGTGACAAGTGAACAAGGAACCCGTCGACGTATCTGTCGTCGAACAACGTGTCATCTACCCGTTGTTCGTCCATTTTAACTGTATGCAAATATTGACGTTATGCACATTCACAGAGCTAACATTTACACAGTGAGTGGCTGGTGTGTTGCCGTTATATATTGTCTTCTGTGGGAATGGGTACTTTCTCTCTCTCTCTCTCTCTATATATATATATATATATATATATATTAAAGACAATTTGGCTAGATGTAACAGGATCACCATCCAAACCAAGTCCCAGAGGGCAAATGGACCAGGACGTAATTGACTTATCGAGAGTACCCCGCTGGTTTATTTGTTTGTAACTCGCTGGTCCGATATGTCTAACTGTAAAGTGTTGTTTCGCTTTAACTTATTGACGCTGTTGCTATTGAAGTCGGTACTGCGAGTGTCGGGCCAAGAAGTAAACAGGAACGACAGGCGGCTCAACTATGGACAATGATTGCTAATTACCAATCTTCCGTTCAGTCCTACTGCGGAGATCACTTAGGAGAAAGCTAAGCTAACGTGGTTACCACTCACTCTTTAGTAATACGTCTATAGAGCTTCAATGTTGTATAGCATGTTTTATTTGGAACAGGGAACCGAATTGTATATTACTTTATAGAAACCATTTTATCAAATTGCATGTCTGAATCCATTCTGAATAAGAACTTAAATCGAGCCAAAGGTAGGTGGAGTAGTACCCGCAGCGGACGAGAGCGCTCGGGTTCACAAACCGGGTCGTATTGAATATGTTATATTCCCATCACCTCGGTTCACGTAGAAGTGCAAACCAGAACTTTGTCGTGCGTCAACTTCGCAGGTGTATTTCGAAAAAGGTGGAATCGTTAACGTCTGTCGTTGGGATTATCATGATACCATATTCAGCCGTTTTGAAACTTGGCCAATTTCATTCAACTTACGTTTATGTCTTTTGGAAGAGACACCAAAAGCCGTTGGTCCCTTCTGCCTGAGACTGTGTCAGGAGTAAAAAAGATTATATACAAATGCGTAACCTGCCGTGGCCTCATATAGTGGTACTGTCTATTGATTTAACCCACAGGAACTTGCTCTCAACAGCCGGAGTTGCTTCCAGGTCAGGCGTGCGAAAAGAGCCAAACAGGCAGTGTGTAATGTCGTAGAGGACTCTCTTCAGGGGATATATATATATATATATATATATATATATATAGCAGCATAAGTACGGTGATTATCACCACAGCGAACTTCGATTGTATTAGAGGTATCAAGTACGATGATATCGTTATCGTAAAATAGTTATGTATACAGTGTATTTGCATAAACGAGATCTAGCCTAACATATCGATCGCCCGAATGTGGCATACTGACCCATATTCACAGTATAATATAATATAACCGTTATCGATTTTAGCAATATTGATCTATTAATCTTGTCGTTCACCGTGGAATGCATACCTGACACTGGCGACGACAGAAATTAAACATATATATATATATATGTATATAGATGTTTAATTTCTTATATATATATTACATTACATTACGTAATTTATACTATTATCTTTTACAGATTGTTCGTTCATATTGTCCGCCTTTATAGGGAAAGCGAGGGCCACCTATTTTCGCGTCAGTGGTTAACTTAGAATGTTGTCTAATAGTGGAAGGTTCTTATAAAATGTCCGATATGATGGACCCTGACATCTTGCCCACGGTGCAGTCAATTTATCAGTATGCGCAGAGCGGTTATGACGCGCCGGGTTCCTAATTTTGTTGCACGAATAAAACAAGTTAAGGTAAGTTCTTATATAGCGCAATATCCAGTCCTTGGGACTATTCAAAGCGCTTTACAGCTTACTCTCTGGTAGATATATTCAAACGAACACCATCCCGGCTTCTCTGGGAAACATTCAGCCATGCTGTAGTTACTGCGCGAAGACTCTCTATAGGTACTCGTTCATATAGCTGAGTTAAATGGAGCAACGTAGCATGAACGACACAGAAGTATAGGATTCGAACCCGGGTTCTCTCGATTGAGAGTCCGATGCTTTAGACACTGCGCCACTGCACCCGGTTCAATTATTGGTTTCTTGTATTCCCTTCGATTCTGAAGCTGAATTACGTTTTTGTATCCAAAACGACTATTATAAATGTTCATTCTATACACCATGCGGACGTAGCATGTAACAAGTTATAGCGACAAAGTAAATTTGACAATTATTTACGTCATAAAGTGCTGCACAGGCTATGAGAGTATGGACATTAACATATCACGATATACATCAAATTACTTACATAATTGAAACTGACATAATCAGCTGAGAACATATAATTGCACATGCTAACAAACGGTTGACCGCAATATGTGGGTTCACTGTGCGTCGTAACCTATATTAGTTTTTTTCAGTTCGGCGAATCGCTGATTGGGAAGAATAGAAACTCGTGACGTCAGCCTTTCTATAAAAAATGACACTGTCCGTGCTACTTTATTTTGTCTTCAACAATGTAATTTTTACTGGTGTAACATTATTAATTGTAATTGCAAATGGTTAGATTTTATTAACACCTTTAGATGCATAGACCCAAACAATTGCCTTTTGTTTCCTGTTAACAGGGAATAAGCCTACGTGTGTTCATAGCCCAGGCGCACTGGATCCATCGGCAAATGGCCTTGCATTCCCGTCACCTCGTTTCACCTGCAGCGCAAACCAGACCTTTGCTCCAAATCAACCGTGCATGTCTCTTTCTAAGAGGGTGGATTAGTGAGAGTCCATCGTTGTGATTAGTACAACAACGATCGCCTGAAGTGTTAAGCCGCGGTTGAGCCAGTGTGTATAACCTCGTAAGCCGATTCACTGACTTCTAATAACCGTGACCGCGGTAGGTCTGTATCTCACACAAGAACAACAAACTAACAACATATCAGCTATCCGTTCTGCCTAAATCAACACAAGACGCAGTCATTTATCGGAAGGAAAACACATTAAAGCATCCTCGTGCCTCGTGATTACACACACATGCAGGCCACGCACGCACATGCGCACGCACACACACACACACACACACACACACACACTCGCACACACACACACACACACACACACACACACACACACACACACACACACACACACACACACACACACACACTAGTACGATGGTCCACAAATAGTTGATCGATGGGTAGGGATAGACAATCAGGTTTGCCCTGATTCACTGTCTACCGGAGAGAGTGTTATGGACACATAACATTACTTATGTTGCATTAAATTATTAGACATTCGTGGAACCCGCAAGCACTAGGTTCTCTAAACCATCTGTTAATGGCATCCCCTTTCATCCGTATTGGGACCACACGCATTCATTCATTCATATTCAAATTGACTCTTCTTTTGGCAGACACCTTTTGAGTGATCGCGTAAGACTGATATATGGCCAGCTATATCTTTCACGCTTGTGTATGTGTGTATTTATAAACAGAGCGCCAATTTTTATATTGCCCCTTTTGTGCGCAGGTTGCATGCATTAAAGGGCAACATGTACTCAAAAAAGACTCGTTGGACGGTCAACAGTAAATTTGGGACCAAACCGTCAGCTCTGAACCAATATTCGTGGAACGCAGGCGTTTTTTGAAAGGCCAAGATTCAACCTGGATTGTTTTATGCGAAAGGATACACTGGAGGCGTGTTTAGTTGCATACTCATCAACAACAGAACGATTTCCACTAGAATATCAGCCAAACAAAAATATATCACGATATCCAAGATCTGTGCTCAACAAAAGCACATAAAAAATCCTCCTTCAAACGTACGCACGCACTCAGGCACACACACACGCGCGCGAGCGCGCGCTAACTGACATAGTGCTTAAAAATATAGTTTAAAACATTATAACAGTCATGATTTTACGATAATAACGATTTGGCTTTGTGCTTTTAAATGAGTTCGTTGTTACTGAGACGACCCAAGATCGCACCAAATTAATTGTTGTAACCGATATGAATAAAAAGAAGAACAATAAGAAAATCGTATTGTATTTACAACGTGACCTGTCTTTGCAGGTGAACACAGTATACAGACATGAACATTTCGCGAAAATCCTAATATACATAACAGTTATTCCTGTAAAGACTTTACATGGCTTTTACACGGGTCGAACCACGTGAACGTAAGTCAATTGAATCTGTAGGCAACGGAAAAAGTTCACCTTGTGCTGCGCCTGTCAATTGTGTTATCAACCAAGTTTTTGTTTATCATAGCCAGCGATTTAGTTGGTGTCGTGTCTTAAATCACCCAAACTTCCGACGCGATATGCTTTGATAGTTCGCCGTGTCATGCAGCGTGACGTAGTGATAATGTCACAGTCGCGGTCTGACGCCAACACTGTCAACAGTTGGCAGTGTCACGTCACAACATGACACGTCAATTTGAGACAACGATTGTTTGACAGAGTTTTCTTGAATTCCGGCGATATTAATGATGTTGTAATCACAAGTGTGTATAACACTGGTGCTATTAGACACTACCATTGCCATACAGGGTGACATTATCGTGATTTTGCACTAACACAACTAGTCATTGACACCGTTTGACATTACGACGGTGTGATCGTCATACTGACAGTGGCGTACTCTGAAAACGACGGTACAACCACATGACGCGGCCAGCAATGTCAAGATCCAAAGTTTTTGGTATTACAAACTCCAGTTCCACAGTTTTGTTCCACCATACCCCTGTCCTACTCCGTGTAGGTAGCAGGGGTTCGGCCTTACCACTCCCTCAACTCGTTTGAGACAGTAGAGACATTGGAGAGGAAGAGGCTGACACAAAGAGAGAGAGACAATAGAGACACTGAAGAGAGACAGGAAGGTGACATGAGGGAGAGGGGGGAGGAGGGAGAGAGACAAAGAGAGAGGGAGAGAGAGAGAGAGAGAGAGAGAGAGAAAGAAAGAAAGAGAGAGATAGAGGAGCAGAGAGACAGAGAGAGGAGCAGAGAGACAGAGAGACAGAGAGACAGAGAGACAAGGAGACATAGAGCCATGGAGAGACAAAAGAGGGACATACAGAGAAACTCCTTCTGGGTGGCACGAGCCCTCACTCCCAAGTCTAACCCCGCCCTAGCCCGTCCGCCCGGCCGGCGTGACGGGGAAGCATCCGTTACCGCGACATGCACTTGATGATCTTATAGACGCCGATGTTGCGTGTGATGCAGTGGAACAGTATACTGTAGACGGCATCCAGCGCGAGACACGACATGACCGTGTAGGGGATGACGCTGCACAGGGCGAGGCAGCCTTCGGGACGGACGAGATGGGGGTCGGCGTCGGGGAAGTACTCCCCCTGCGCCACGTCGAGCACATACTTGAGTTTCATACGGCGCAGATGGTCATTGTATCCGGTGTCCTCGCAGAACGTCTTCACCTCGCAGGCGAACGCCTCCTTCGTGCGGCAGTCGGTGCAGCGATACTCCTTTACGAGGATCAGCCAGCACGCCTTGTTGGCAGGCAACGGGATCTCCTCCACGCCGCCCGTGCAATCCTTCCACGACGAGAAGACGAGCGATTTGAGGGTCTCCCGTGACAGCCGCGTCCAGTCGTTGGCGTCCGCGATACCGCGCTTGCTGGCGTGCTTCTTGAGCACGACGTCAACGGCCATGTAGGGTGCCGCAGCCCGGCGCTCCTCCAGCATCTTGCCGAACTCTGCCGGCGACGCTCCTTCGCGCAGCATCCCGGCCAGCACGCTCGGGGACCGGCCCCGCAGCAGCGCCAACACGTGTATCACCTGCAGCACGACCCCGACCGAAGCGAACAGTACGAAGACAAGCCCGAGGATCTTCCACAGCAGCGGCCACGCCGATGCGTGCGAGACGTTGAGCGCGAGAGACACGAGACACGCAATAAACAGGTAACACAGGGCGTTGCGCAGGACGCTCAAGCCGACGTCCCTACGGATGCGTCTCTGCAGTTTGTGTACCTCTTTGTCGATCGGCTTCATGCATAGTTTCTCGTCCACGTCGCCGACGGCGACGGCCGTGTCGCACGGCTTGGTCGGCGCGCCGTTTTGGTGGTGAACACCGGCCGGCTCCTCGTCGTCGGCCAGCCTGTAGGCCGCGTTCACGAAGCCGTGTGTGTCGACAGGGTTGGCGCTCTCGCCGAGGTCGAACTTCACTTCGTCCGGCTCCGGATCGGCCGACTCCGCGCTCGTAGTATCAGCCATGTTACGGTTGTTTCGCTCGCTTGCTTTCGCTCTCCGCCTCTGTCAGTCTGTCTGTCACTCACTGGCGCCGGCCAACGTTCACCGTTGTCCGCGTTCACGTCCACTCCGAGTGTCTCTCCAATACGCACACACTCAATCACGAATGCGATATAACGACCGCGCGCACTTATATCGCCACGGCCACCGTGGGCGCTCACGCGTGTCCGTCAACTCCGATTCAACTCAAACCACGAGCAATTTCACTAACAATCGTCGAATGACGGTGTACCTGCCGTGGTTCACTGACCCGCCAGCACACGGCCTTTCAAGACCTTCCCCGGCACGTGATCGCTGGGTGATCCGCCACGGAAGTTAGAACGATGTTATACGCCGCAGACTATGATGCGATTTCGCCGGAGAGCGTTGACGCGGGAGGCTTTATAGCACCGATGATTATTCAGCAGCACGAATGTCGAGCGCGGATTGCTCCGTTGCGTTCGCAGGTTGCAGTGACGATCGGTTTACATAACACTTCCCGACCTGCCCTTGCGTGAACTGCTCCGAGATCGAGGCTACGACGCGTGGCCAAAAGGCCGTCGCCTTACTCCTGTACAAGGGACCGAGGAGGTGACGGAGTGACTGGCTGACAAGGGAGATTGCAATTAAAAATAGCCGTTAATTGAACCGTTCTGAAAAGTGTACCGTGACAACATATGTTTATTGGTGTATAGAAACACAAACTGTCCTCTATTGCCTTTAAATAGAATCCTCTCAATCCCTATCACGGGCTTGGTTGTGCTACAGGATATAACAACACGCTGAGCCACATGAACAAGCAATGTTAAAACCAACCGCAACTAGCTCAATGTAGGGCTTAGTACATAAACCATTAACTGCGATAAACACTCCGTGCATGCAAAACAACCTGGAACACGTGGCTTGGAGGGAACTGAGGGTGGGAAACGTGAATAATATAGACTACAAAGTGAACGATTGCGTACTTTCTTCGTAGGCTAGTGTAATAATTAATTATGTGTATACTGAATCTATTGAGCAATATTACCACACAAGAAACTGGCACAGCGTAAACATATAGTTCCGTGTAGAACCCGGACGAGTGAGTCCGTGAGAATCAGTAGGCCTATGTCTTTAATTAATGACAAGTCTGTACTCGACACAAACAAAGCCGTCAACGCCTCCAGGAACCGCGACTAGCGACGCCGTGTTTTTACAGCTGCTTACCTTGGGCGGTGTAGCGGAGCCAAGGAGTAATAAACACCCATCTACGTAGTCGCTGCCTTCTTGTTCAACAGAGCGACGCTTTCATTTCGGTGGCTGGCAGATATTGCGTTAAAATCCCTGGCGTTTTATAAAAATTAGAACAATTGATTGACGAATCGACTATCACCAGGGAGGGAATGTGAAATCAGTGTTGTTCATGCAGGTGTGTCAAACACCACAGTTTTCACAATTCTGTTGAACGGATCATAAAAAACACAGAACGTGAACAGCATGAGTCGGGTATGTCTTTCTGTAGCACTACAACTGACCCCTGCCGACTTCGACCCGTTCTCTATATACGGAGGCGTGCCGCTGCGTCTCAAAGCATTCACCTCGTACAAATTTAAACAATCTACCCCCCACTACCCGGGGTAACTGTCCGATGTGTCATGTTGTATTCAACTGTATCTTTAATGTGTAGTAATTTATGCTAATGTAAGTAACGAGTGAACTATTCAAAAGATCGACGACCACCGCTGAACTTGTTTTAATGAATACTGAACGATGAATATTTCAAGGAATACAATTCTCCACATCCAGTAAGCTCTACATACAGACATGAACGGTCCAACATCACGTCCTAATCGTTGCTTAATTGACTGGCGACTTCAGGACGAGACACCTCGGATAGGATCTGGACAGTATTTTATATAATCTAATTGATTATTGATCTACCTGCAGACATTGCGTAATATGTCTTACCTGTTGAATGAACTACCGTATTTAAAGTGTTAGCATTGCAACACACCTTTTAATATAACAACACTTGAACGAACGAGTATTTAATTAGCATCAGTTTAGAAAGTTATTTTTATGGCTGTCATTGTTTTTCGTGTCGGGAGTATTTGCACCAAAAAAACGAGTTCCATCAACTGGAGTAGGTACTGCAACATTGGTTCGGCATGGTGTCTACTCTGTTTATAACAGTATAATTGTGGCATACAACGTTTTACAAAGTGCACTGATTTTTTTGGGCGACGGTCTATTTATCACGTTCCTTATCCAATCCGCGTTGCGTACACTTATAATTATATCGAATCACCCGTAACTTGATCAACAGAACAAAAAACAGCGAAAGTAGGCCAACCGTGACGCATAGACACGGCAACAGGGGGGCAGGGAGGAGCTGCCCCTGGAATTCCTCTGGGGGGCAGACATATGGTTCTGCCCCCCCCCCATTAAATGTGAGCGTGAATGTTTGTTTTTATGGCGAGCGTCAATGTGGAGTGGAAATGTAAATTTTATGAGACGATTAATGTGTAGTTTTGTTGATTGTGAAAGGTGTGTGCAATTGGAGAGTAGACATATTGTTTTCTGCCCCTCCCCAGTAATAGGCGGCGTGGTTGCGACATTTTCTGCCCCCCCCCCCCCGCCTCCCCGTTTTCGGATGTCATCATTTCAGCGGAGACAGCGGAGAGAAGGTGGAGAAGTTAAATTGACAGCAGCGGCGCGACGTAAAACAATCTTTAATAGCACTGCCATGTTTGTTTGACAGCCACAAGGTGAGGGTAGATGTGAAGATATGCGGCGGGGAAAAAAATGTCAGTGGTGCTGAAGCTCCGTAACCCCCCCCCCGCCCATGAATTTCGTACCCGTGAAAGAAAACATGTGAAGAAAAACCTGCATTAAACGCTGATGTCACTTTTCAAAATAATCGTGTCTTTTGTAACTCATAACGTTTACCGTTGTATACATGTGTGAGTGCGTAACCTTATTTACGGACACACAGTATCCAAACGACAAGCCGTGTCGTCTGTACTATTCATACCTGGGAAACTGCAGTTTGCAATCACGCATTTAGTGGTTGTGACTCAACCAGCGCGTTTGTTGGTCACGGTAAAGCAAAAGGCTACAAACTGCTACGTGAGCACCGTTCCTTCAGAAGTACCATGGCCAAACTTGGCAAATCGTTTGTCGCCGATAAGGAACTGTTGCAGGAAGGCGAAGCGGCAGTGTGCGTCCTGTATGGGCAGTTACAAGATTATGATGTGAACAGATTGCGACATACCATGTTTGGGTCGAGGACAACCGATCCAGCAAAGTTGCCACCATGCAAGGAAGCATGTGACCAACACATCAAGCGTGCTAACTATCAGGCAGCCATTTGGCGACACTGCTTGACGGCACGACCACCAGTGCCAACCCTTCATGGCAATGGGTGGACTGTTGACGGAGACATTTTGGTACATTGGACGGACAATCCACCAGCTCCACAGGCAGTACTTGAATGTGTCAGCTGCAAATGTATGGAGTGACATGGTCTATGATGGTCCATGAAACTGTTTGTCAGTTGTTGAACTTCAATAGAGAACCTTTAAATTATGATATACTTTAAATTTGTTATCATTATTATCATACTATTTGCGATTTGCCAAAATGCCTACTTACGTTAACATAATTATGAAGTCAATGCATGCATCTCATAATTACGCATTTATATGTCAAAAAGAGAAACAAGTTGTGTTATTAAATACATGTAAGCCAGAAATGTATGTAATCACAATGAAAATCTTTTACACGAACACAACGTGAGCTATGCCCACTCTGAAAGGACTTTGTTGTTTTGTTCGATAAGGGGGTAGGGTTACTGAAATGTCTATATAATTGTTCAAACATAACATATAACAATTATTCGTCCAGTAAGTCGAAGTTATTGACCATATAAACATAGATACCTGGTCTGTTGATATGTAATTTTATATCAAGCATTATGTTGTAACGTATGTGATTCCGTTCACCGTATGTCGATGAAAAACTGTGTATTTCATATTTATATTGGCGAAAAGTTAAATGTATACACCTGATTGATGGTAAAAAATTGCTTTGCATTATGTTATGACCAACTACGTGAGACTATAAGATGATTAGCAAATAAATAGTTGATTTAGAGCATATTGTGTGACGTTTTGTCATTTCCCGCCATTTTCTCGATTTAGGGGGTAGGTCTACATATATGATGATATCTTCACTAATTTTGAATATTTCTCGCCAGTTGTTTTTCCAAGTAATAGTACGTGGGTGTTGGAACATACTGATATGAAATTATCGGGTCAATATACTATGGGTATGAGTGTGGAACAAACGGAAGCACTACGCATATAGATTTTACTGAAAAAAGTGAGAAATTGTTACAAAAAATTATCGAACGTATCATATTAATGATAGCAATTTAAACATGTTGTGTTACAGTGCTGTTGTACATTCACTTATGTATCTACCTGTGAATTTATAATGAGATTCAACTAAAATTATTTTATTTATGGCATATTTTGTGATTTTAGCTATTTCTGAAAATGTTTGCCAACCACTCGTGATAAATGTCGTTTTTCTCATAGAACGGACACCTTAATTTTTGGTTAATGTTTGGAAAGTATTAGTTTATAGATCAATTAAAAAGAAAATATCAAGAAACCTATGTTGACGGGGGGGTGCAGCTAACTCCTGTTTTAAGGCCCTTTTGGAAATCAGCACCAGGACTATATGCATTTTAACGGTCTGTTAATTTATTGAATTTAATGTTTTAATACGTTTAACGTGGTATAAAAATTGCACATTTATTTTACATAAAGTAGGTTCGGTTCAGATAAATAGTGGCACGTGCCACTAACATACTCACTTGACCTATGTTGATTCCAGGAACTTTAAAATTTAAAACCTCAACGCGGTCAGCAAACGTTGTTTTGTTAGTAAATTTATTCTTGACCTCTGTTAATTAATTCACTCGATGTCTCGTTGCGTACTAGAGAAACACACATCAGATGTAAGAGTGCAGATATTTGCACACGGATCTACATGATCTTTGCTAATTCAGGTGTGATAACGTGTAATGTAATCCGTCTTTAAGTGCGGGCGGCGGGTAGGGGTGAACCCAAATACAACATCCGGATACTTGCGCTGCACGGATAAACAAAACAATTTAGGTACGAATAGGATACGTTTTGAGACCACGATAAGCACGAGAAGGGAATGTCACAGCAACCAAGATGTGAATTTCAGGGAAAGGGAGGGTTATGTGTGTGTGTGTGTGTGTGTGTGTGTGTGTGTGTGTGTGTGTGTGTGTGTGTGTGTGTGTGTGTGTGTGTGTGTGTGTGTGTGTGTGTGTGTGTGTGTAGGGATATAGAGAGAGAGACGGGACGGGACGGGACGGGACGGGACGGGACGGGACGGGACGGGACGGGACGGGGGCAGTGTGACAGAGACATGTAGATACATACATAGACCAGACAAAGATAGGCAGATGGAGAGAGACAGACAGACATACAGACAGAGACAAAGACATACGGATAGAGAGACATACAGAGGTTGTGTTTGTGAGACCAACACGAGAAGGGAATGTCACAACATATAAAACTGGTACTAAATTTGAGGACCACAATAATTAAAGTTCGTTACCCCAATGCTACTTATTTAGACCCCATGGAGACACAACCTGGCCGTCGGGTCAAGGCCTCTATTCCTTCTCCTCTGGAGACCATTGTAGTGTTTCTTTGACTCATTTTATATTTACAGAACCACATTATTTGGCATTGCAAAGAATATAAGCTGATATTTCCCGTTTTCCACACTGAAGGTCACATTGAAACTGAACAAACCTCTCTGTCTACAGGGGTCAACGACTGAATTTGAAATTGGTACCACTGACTGATGTTAACTGCGTTTGGCCTACTAAATAACTCGCGTGTTTCACAAGTTGTTACCGAAGGTGTCGTGTCGCTAGCACCACCGGAAAGTCACACAATGTTTAAAAGCACAAAGATATCCACACCTGCCCAATTCTTCAACATAGAACCACTGCCCAAAATCAAAACTTGCACGTAATTCGCCGTGTGTTAGGTACTCGTGATCATATGTAAGCCTACTCGTGATCATATGTAAGCCTATTCGTGATCAAACGTACGCAAACACTCGAAGTGTGGGTGTTATCTAGCGCAGAATGTTGATAATACGACGGACGTAGATAATTACATATGGGTAAAATGTAAAGTGAGGGATTAGTACGACCATTGGAAAAGAAAATCGGCGTGTTTGGAATATCACAGCATAGCATGGAAGGAGAGCAACACTAACAATATCGAAGAGGTGCAGCGTGGGATGTGTTGACAACATGGAATCCTGGACAGATGGTGGACTCGGACTGGCTGGAGAGATTGCAAGGAGACATCAGCGACGTAACAGATGTTATGACTACAGGCCACCACCACCACCACCACTACTATTACCGCCGCCGCCGCCGCCGCCACCACCACCGCCACCGCCACCTTCACCGCCTCCACCATGGACCCAGCAAGGACACAGGGAGCACCTGTTTGGGCTGGAGGGAGACATTGAAAGACAAAGCAGCGTTAGGGTAGACACATAACCAGCAAACACATAACTCTGCACATATAACCGACGCAATCATATTCGATCGCCATTCGCCATGTGTCCTGAAATCGGCCCAGTTTAAGATTTGTGGCTGCACTCCAGTAAACCGCTTATGATATTTGAGACTAAACCACCGCTGGTGATCAATGTGATAACGCTGTCCTGACCGAGCAGAGAAATCTCAACCACGTCATTATGCCACACTAATCGGTTGCGGTCTTCGCACACAATGAGACCGACATGAAGATATAACCGAGACGTCGACTCTCACAAAGCTGTACTGTTGCCACTCAAGAGCACTCTAACGTAACGGATCACGCCCCTGAGAAGTCCACGTTAATCTGAAGGTATTAGTATAGCGTGAGTGCTCACACAATGAAATGAAGCTCAATACATCTGATCCATGTGTCTGAATAAATTATTGTATAACACCAAGCAATTATGTAAAGTGCAACATTTGTGCACAGTAAACATTCTTCTTAAAGACTACATAGACAGTGAATAGTGTAAACACAGTTGACTAAACTATTTATTATTATTATTATTATTAAATAAATTCTGATATGGAGCCTTGCAAGCGGCAAGTCAAGGCAAAGAGACATTTGGTGTGCGACGACTGCCACAGTTGGGTGGATTTTGCCCTATCCGGCTGTGGGAAGTCATGGGCAGAGACCAAGGAAGAGGGATTCACCTTTCAGTGCGTGGGGTGTTGGAAGGTGGAATGTCTGGAGAAGGAGGTAGCTAGGTTGGTAGATATTGTGAAGGGGATGGTGATGAGAATCAGCAAAGAGACATGTAGAATGGAGAGAGAGAGACGACAGGGAGAGAGTTGGAAATACTGTGAGACTGAAGGAGCAGAGTAGTGGCAAGAAGACCGAGGAAAGGAGACTGAGAGGAGGGAAGGTGATCGGAGGGGAAGAAATTGGAGGATCGATGGCAGGAAACAGAGAAACAACTTCACAGGAAAGAATGGAACAGACGGGATTGTGACAGGAGAGCAGAAGACAGGGGAACAAGACAACAACCAGATGCAAACCGGAGAAGGAGCTACTCTGAGGCAGTGATTGAGCGGGCATTGAGAAAACAGAGGGTGTTTATGGGCGACTTTATTCTGAGAAAGACGGATAAGACACTAAGCGAAGGGGAGGACGTCGTTGTTTGTTGGCCGGGGACTAGGATAGAACATCTGACTGAAAGGGTAGAGAAGGTATTGGGGCATGGCAAGGGAGGGTCTATACTAGTACACGTAGGAACAAATAATGCTGACAGGGAGGGAACAACTGGGATAGTACAGAAGTACAGACAGTTAGTGAGGAAGTTAAAGAAGACAAGAGTCGAACAGATTATTATCTCAGGAATTTTGCCAGTAATGGGAGGAAGGGGGCCAAGATATAGAAACTGCAAGAGGATGGCGATCAACGCACTAGTTCAGCAGATGTGTAAAGAAGAGGGGGTGGGATTCGTAGATTTATGGGGATACTTTGTTGGGAGGGAAGCTATGTACATGAGAGATGGCCTCCATCTAAGTGGAAAGGGGCAGCAGTTTTCTCAGAAAAATTGCTGCAATCTGTTGACAGTGGGATAGGCTGCATCTATTTAAACTAGATTCGCGGGGGAGGGGTTCACAGAGAAGCCTGGAACTGGTGGCAGAGACAAAGACAGCATAAATAAATCAGCAAAGTACAGCCTGGAAAACTGTTCTGAATCAGGATATAAATGCGTTTGTTTAAATGCAAGGAGCATAGTAAACAAAAGAAGTGAACTAAACATTATGGTAGAAGATATTGACCCTCACATAATAGGTATAATCGAATCATGGGCTACCACTGATATATCAGATGCCGAATTTGGACTAACAGACTATGTAATGTTCAGGAAATATAGAATAGGAAGAAGGGGAGGTGGAGTTATTTTATATGTTAAAGAATCTGTCCAGGCTTATGAAATAAAATTTGAAAGAGAGGCAGATTGTGAAGAGGCTGTTTGGTGTAACATAGTTACAGGAAACTCAATGTTAACGGTGGGGTTAGTTTATTGAAGTCCAAACATAAGTGTAGAAGAGAATGAAAAAATACAAAACGCTATAAGGGAAGATAGCAAACAGGACTGTATTATTATGGGGGATTTTAACCATGGTCATATACAATGGGAATCTCTACAGAGTACAGGGAGTGAGGACCACAAGTTTTTAGTTTTAGTACAAGGCAGTTTCCTTTCTCAACATGTGCTAGAGCTAACCAGGGGTGAGAATATGTTAGACATAGTTTTGTCCTCACAGAATGAATTAGTTGACAATGTCAAATGATGTGAGCCACTGGGAAGTAGTGATCACAACCAGATACGTGTTATCATCAAAGTAAAATTAGAAAGAAATAATAAAAAGCAGTTCAGGAGAAATTTTCACAAAGGAAGATATAAGGAAATGAAGAAATATTTAGCAAAGCTAGACTGGAACAACACACTGAAAATATATCAGCAACAGAATGCTGAAATATCTTCAAGGGTGAAATAGAGTGCATCGTCGATAAATATGTTCCCTTGAAAAAACAAGGGAAACGGTCCAGAAAGAAATACTTATCGAAAGAATCCATTAAAAAAATTAAGTACAAACAAACGATGTGGAAGTCATATAGACGTACTGGAAATGACGAAGACTACAACATTTATAAAGAAGCACTAAACCAACCTACAACTGAAATGAGAAATTCCAAAAGAAGCTACGAACAAAAATTAGCTTGTATTATAAAATAAGACAGCAGAGTTTTATGCATATCTTCGGTGCAAACAGAAAGTTCAGGATAAGGTCGGTCCTCTAGAAGATATAGTGCTGGAAATATAATATCAGATGGATTCTTAATGACAGAAGACCTGAATGAGTATTTTAGTTCAATGTTTACCAGGGAAGATATTAATTCACTGCCAGCACCAGAGGCTAAGTTCAAGGGGGCAGATTCATACTATTTAGGACAATTAATTGTAATCCCAGAAATGGTAGCTAAGAAAATAAGAGCTATGAAGGATAATAAATCACCTGGAGTGGTTGGGTTTCCGCCCAAACTACTTTTGGAAATTGTAGAACAAATTAGCACTTGCAACAGTTTTCAACTTGTCATGAGAAGAGGGAGTGGTTCCTTTAGAATGGAAAGAAGCAAACATTATACCGTTATTTAAAAATGGTTCCAGAATCAAGTCAGAGAACTACAGACCAGTGAGTTTAACATATGCGTCTAAATTATTAGAAAGACTAATTAAAGACCACATGGTGGATTTTCTTGTTAAACATAACTTGTTAAACCCATCTCAACATGGGTTTCTAAAAGCGAGGTCATGCTTAACAAATATGTTATGTTTTGGAAGATATCACTAAGTGGGTAGACGAGGGATCACCAATAGATATCATCTACTTAGATTTTCAGAATGCTTTCGACAAAGTGCCGCATCAGAGATTACTGCTTAAACTAAAGGCCCACGGCATAGGAAATGGTTTAATTAACTGGATAGAAAATGGTTAATTGACAGAAGACAACGGGTAGTAGTTGATGGGGAGGCTTCAAACTGGAAATCGGTATTGAGTGGGGTACCACAGAGATCAGTATTAGGACCTATGTTATTCTTAAAATATATATCAATGATTTGGATGATGAAATAACAAGCAAGGTGTTGAAATTTGCAGATGATACAAAAGTGTTTAGAAGGATTAAAAGTGATGGAGATAGACAGCATTTACAAGATGATCTTGACAGGTTGATAAAATGGTCTGAAAAGTGGCAAATGTTGTTCAATTTTGGGAAATGTAAATGCCTCCGTACACGACATGGGAACGAATATGTACAATATACAATGGGAGGTTGTGTACTAAGTACTACTGTAACAGAAAAGGACTTAGGGTTAACCATTAGTGCTGATATGAAGGGTTCAGAGCAGTGCGGTATTGCCGCTTCAAAGGGAAATCAAATCCTTGGATTAATTAAGCGAAACATAGCGTATAAGGAAAAAGAGCTAATAATACCGCTGTACAAAACAATAGTTAGGCCTCATTTAGAATATTGTATTCAAGCGTGGATGCCTTATATCTCAGAAAGGCCATAGATATGCTAGAAAGAGTACAGAGGAGAGCAACTAAAATGATACCAAAACTGAGGGATCTTAGTTACGAAATGCGCCTAAAAATGTGGTTTAACAACACTAGAGACCAGGAGATTGAGAGGAGATCAGATAGAAGTGTTTAAAATATTGAATGGTTATACAAATATTGATAGAAATATTTTGTTCTCAGTTAAGAAAGATAGAAGGACCAGAGGACATGAAGTTACATTAGTAAAAGAGCAGTGTAGATTATATATAAAAAAGTTCTCATTCACACAAAGGACTGTAAATGAATGGAACAGATTATTTCCTGATTGTGTTGGTGCTAGTAGCGTGAATATGTTTAAAAATAAAATCGACACATACCTTAAAAGGGCCGGATACACGTAGATAAAAAGTATTGGACTCTCGATAAGCCAAAAGGCTTCCTTGTCCACCTGCCATCTAGAGATAATTTTCTGGATTGCAATCTTGTTAAATCTTGTTAAATTGGCAAAGCGCGCACGCGATGGTTTATGTCGTCGATTACATATAATTATATATATACAGGCCCGTAGCCAGTGTTTCACAATGGGGGTTCACATTTTACCAATTCAGACTCAGAGGGCGCCACAGGTTCATGTGGTATTGTTTTTGTTCACAATGCAGAGGGCCCCACACGTTCACGTGGGGCCTCATAATGCAGAAGGTTACATTTCTAACTGGAAGAACAATGAAGTGGTTGTGAGATTGGTGGACCATGTGGTTTCGTCTTATATTCTTTCATCTTATATACAAACACCACATTAGTATCCCCAGCAGGCCCATAACGAGGTCGTTTTGGGGATGCATTTTCAGACAACTTGGGACTCGGGTGGTGTGTGGAGATTGGTCCCATTGTGTTGCCTGATTAAGCTTAATTTACACCCAATTATATTCATAAAAGCCAAAATGCAGTGATAGTGTATTGTTAATATAACTGAATTATTTACTCGAAACCCTTCGGCGTATGTGTAATTGTTTTCAATATAAAGTAAAAAGTTCTTATATAGTGCAGTATCCAGTCTTAAGGACTTCTCAAAGCGCTTTACACTTTACTCCCTGGCAGACCTGTTCAATCGAACACCATCTCGACTTCTCGGGAAGCATTCAGCCACGCTACAATTAATCTGCGAAGACTATACCTACACAAATATCCACCACTGCCTATAGCCAGGTACTCATTCATACAGCTGAGTGAACTGACGCAATGTAGAGTAAACGAACTTGCCAAAAGTTCGACACCGCCGCACAGGATTCAAACCCGCGTTCTCTCAGTCGAGAGTCCGGAGCTCTTACCACTGCGATACTGAGCTCCACTCTGATCCATGTGTTTGAACAAATAATGTCGGTCTCAATTTGTTCACATTAATATAATAAACGAGGTACCGAGGAGTGTGGGTGGGCCCAAGTTATTTTTCAGAATAAACAGTTAAAGTGTGACATTTACAATCTGGTTTTCACTCAATTAATACGTTAAATTTATATGATCTGATGTACAAAAGTTCCATAATTTATCATAAACATAATTAAGTTAGTAAATTAACAAACTTCTATAAAACATGCCCCTTAAATAGATGATTAAAACAAATATTGTCCTCTTGTTGAATTTGAATTAAATTCTTGGTGTCAAACAGTCAAATACCATATCCTCTACACAAAACTGACTCCAGGAAACACTAACTATATTTTACAACTATACGGAACACAAAATGGATATAATAATTGATAATAAAGGCCCTTCACACATTCTTGCCTCCCCATCAGCCATAAGTCTCCCCTTTCTGAGATCTACAAACATGCAACTAGCAACCACAGTATTTCGGCAACCATACAGCCACACAATTACACGAATTATCATCAGCACGCGCACTTTAAAATAGGTGAAGCTAAACTTTATTGTGTATTGGTTAAACAATTATTCACCGAAATTCGCGTTCCAGCGCAATAGTTGAAAATTATGATTGTAGCCAGATGAGTTTGTCTACCGAGTTTGCAGCTTGTAAGAAATACACTCGCTACACATCTTAAGTTGTTGATTGTTGAGAATAGCCTCTTTGACAGTCGGTAGTTAGCTTAATCAGCATACTAAAATTAAAACGCAGCACCTCTTGTTTACTTGCTAACAAAGCTCTGTTGAGAAATCATGAATTATGTTATATGGCTTAATGTACGTGCTCATAGTTGTCCACTCATCGTCACCCCGGTCATTCACCAGTATTTTGTATGCGTTTGTAACTTATGAGTGACTACAATTAGGACTCATAATTTTATGGTTGGTGTAAAACTGGCTTCTTGTGTATTTGTTCCCCCATGCGTTTACATAACACACCACTTTACCTTAGACTTTTACTTAGATACTACAGTGTACACCAACGACGAGTAAGGCGTGAAGAAATTACAAATTTGGTTTAGGAAAACGAGACATTAACTACCGTTAATGTGTCATTTCCTCATCGAATTAAAAATTATACAATAAAATACGGACGACGTGACATCCGGAGGTGTGGGAGCCTTAATATATGTCGTTAGTCAACCGCATGAGACCGTTTCAGGTCAGCGCTACACGGACCGATAAACGTCGCGTTTTGACATTATTCCACTTCAATTCTTAACCTGAATTCAGGAAAATCCTATAAATTTATTATTATTTATTACATGTTTTTGTGAGTATTTTAAAAACGCAAACGATTAATTAGCTTTTATATGACGACACCGATCGGACGTTGCGTACAGCCCCGGTAGCTGTAGGGTCCGAGTCAATGTAATTCTATATATGGTCACCTGTCGTGCGTCCGGCATAAATGTCAAATATATTATACGTTTTCTGGATATGAGCCAACAGCCTCAACTGTATGACCCGGGCGACCGCTACTCGGTGATAACTTCTTCACTCTCTTCTTCTTCTGCTTTCTTCTTCTTCATCATCTTCTTCTATATCTTTTTCTTTATCACCATCTTCCTCTTTTTTTTCTTCTTCTCTTTCTTCTTCTTCTTCTTCGTCATCGTCATCAGCACCAGAAGCACCATCATCATCATCATCATCGTCATCATAATAATTGTTGTCTTCGTCATCGTTTATCTTCGCAAATGGCGGACACAGACTAGAAACTGTTGCCCGCCGGCCTTGGTTCATCCTGAGCCACAGCCGCCAGCTTGTCGAGTGTTTCGAGGTTCACAACCTGTCCCTTATTCAACAAGGATCTTTAAAGAGGTTTCCTCGACGATATCACGAAGGTGTAGACCCCCTACAGCTGGTGAAGCTAACTGTAGAATATTGTATCGTGTATCGCATCACCCTAACGTGCTAAAAGCATTAAATTGTTGCCACACTAGGGTGAACGAGTTTGCATTCTTGCGCTTACTAACCAAACAATTTATGCAGACACTTTCCGGACTAGGAAGATTCAAAGAAGGATGCGCGCACCCAAAGGTGACAAGTCCGCTTTCGACGTGTGATTATTGCACAACACTGTAATACGATGAGACAAAAGCGTCTCCCGATGCACACGTCACCGCGATTCGTCAAGAAACCGGATAGCATTCCTACTCGAGCAAACATGATTTATTCCCCGCAAAACACGAAACAGACGGGCGTGCTTACTCCGCGGAGTAGGCGCATTATTTGTATTACTCAACGCAAAATAATTATTCTATGTTACTCCACGGAATGCACTCGCGATTGCCGTAAACGTTTCAAATGCCGTAGGACATTTTATTTTATAGTGTTTCATTAACATGAATGGAATTATCTATATTTTAGGTATGATTTTCCGTACGTACACACAGGGAGCCTTAATGGTTCTAAAACCAGCATAAAGTAAACATATCGTGCGTTGATGCATAAGCATTCTCTTCAACAGCAATGTTACAAAGAACGTAAATATATTTATAATAACAATAACTATAACATTGAGTAAATAGTATGTTCTCACTAATGGTATTTATAAGGAACTCCAATTACTGAACGTTGACTAAATTATTTTTTACTATGCAGCAGCTAAAATTATATTATACCTCGCACCTCCAATAATTATTATACCGATCCGTGAATACTTTAATAATAGGCCCTACACATTATGTGTATGTGTATAATTGTATACCCTGCGCGAGTAATTAAAATGTAGAACGTTAATTATCTTGAGCTCTGGCGCATCTCCCCGAATACGCATGGTGCAGAATCTGAACAGGTTCCCATTCTATGGGATGCAAACTTTGCGCCACACCTGCCTTCCCCGTAGGGCCAAAATGCGAGGTTATTTATAAATAATCACCGCATACGCCCGCGGAGTAATTAATTAAACACTGGATAACTCCGCCGCACTGTGTCATAAAATTCGCCTGCTCCGTCGGAGTTACTGCCCGTCTGCTTCGTGTGACGCGGAATATGTAAGGGGTCAGCACACTGTTAGTTTTCCCATTGGCGACCATGTTAACGTTTTGTCTGATTATAAGAAAACGTGACCTACAAAATGTCTTAATCTTCTCACCTGCTGTTGTTATCATCTCATTGACATGCTGGTGGAGTGTAGTTAAAATCTATTTTTTCTAGCTCTCGTAAAATGCATGTATGTGTGACACCCGTCAATATTTACGAATGGGTGCAGGCAGTAATACGGCTAAACGGTCAACTAGCCAAATTGCTGCCAAATACCCTTCCCCTTAGTACAATCAGCTAAAATACACCAGTTTACTGTCAACTGCTTCTACAATCACACCTGGAAATCTGACTACCCAAATGCACTTATGTCAGAGCAGGAGAATTTTGGAAAAAAATTATTTCTAAAAAATACACTGCACTTTTTTCTGTAACGAAACAGGAAGTCTAACTGTGTCATGACAACGTAAGTTATGTTCTTTGTTGTCTGCTCGCTCAGGTATTCGGTTTCGTAACGCATTTCGTACTTTTGAACTGTGTGTATAAGATCTATCCGTCTCCGCGGTCGGAAGTTGCCAACGACCGATGAATCATCCCAAATGACATAATGACAATGACGCGTGGCATTGACAGGGGAGCGTGATATACCTGTTTGGGCAATAAGAAAAAATCGCATCGCAATGGAAGAAGAGGATATAATCTTAGGGTTATAATGTTCATTGGATTATAAGCCTACTAATTACTAGCGCCATCGAAACACCACAGGTTGCGTTCATTATCAAAAGCTGGATAACTACAGTAACTGGCCCATATCACAGAAAATAAACAAAAATAAACTATATCGGTGTCAAGGTTTGTCTTCAATCATCTTCTGCCAGTGTGCTCAATCTGAGGACTCTCGCTCTCCGTCCGCTCTACATCACTCACGATACGACGCCCATGATAGGCCCAGACTCGACATGCCGGGCGGCCCGGACGGCCAGCCAGGCTTACCGGCATACACCCGGCATTCTACCCGGTATCCGCGTATTGATCGGATTTAGATTCTATAGCGAATTCCTACCCACATTGTTCTATTTCAAAAACGTTAATTCAGGCACAACCCCTTTTTAAAGAGCCCATATATTGTATGTTCTTAACAAGATATAGATCAGGGACGTAACCAAACCCTGCACTCTTGTGTGGTCCATAGGAAATGCAGGCCCGTACGTTGAGGTCCCACGGGCGGTGCGTCACCGCAAACAATCTCCAACAGCACCCCGTTGTTCGATGTCAGTCCGATAGACAAATAACTGCTTTCCGTCAAAATGCACCCTTACAAAGCAGCCATGGTGCTGGTCTGCAATTAACAGGGTGGATACCCGTTTGGATACCCACCAAAATGTAAAGCCTGGGTCAAAAGCCTTTTTTCATGTAGACATTATTGTGTG